>JAHHZJ010002947.1:0-36086 GCA_021437245.1 Aegilops speltoides | reverse complement strand
TAACACGTAAACCGTGTTCACTTCCGGACTCCGAGAAGAGACCATCCCGGCTACACACGCGTTGATGTGTTTTAATTCGGATCTGGTGTCAAGTTATCTACAACCGGACATTAACAAATTCCCATCTGCCACATAACCGCGGGCACGACTCTCAAAAGTTTATACCCTGCAGGGGTGTCCCAACTTAGCCCATGACAAGCTCTCGCGATCAACGAAGGAATAGACCTTCTCCCAGGAAGACCCCGATCAGTCTCAGAATCCCGGTACATCAAGACATTTCGACAATGGTAACACAAGACCAGCAAAGCCTCCCGCTGTGCCGACAAATCCTGATAGGAGCTGCACATATCTCGTTCTCAGGGCACACCGGATGAGCCAGACGTCGGGTTGGCATAGACCCTGGTTGCCTAGGGGGCGCCGGACATCGCTCGGTTTGGACCAACACTTAGACAAGCATTGGCCCGGGGGGGCTAAAATAAAGATGACCCTCGAGAGAGCGACTCCCAAGGGAAAAGGTAGGTGGTGGTGAGGCAAATGGTAAAAGTCAATGTTGGGCCTTGCTGGACAAGTTTTATTCAAAGCGAACTGTCAGGGGGGTCCATAAATCACCCGACCGCGTTAGGAACGCAAAATCCGGGAACATAACACCGGTATGACAGAAACTAAGGCGGCAAGAGTGGAACAAAACACCAGGCATAAGGCCGAGCCTTCCACCCTTTACCAAGTATATAGATGCATTAATAATATAAGAGATATTGTGATATCCCATCATAAACCCTGTGCACAATGGAGCAATCTTCAACTTCACCTGCAGCTAGCAACGCTATAAGAGGGGTTGAGCAAAGCGGTAACATAGCCAAACAATGGTTTGCTAGGAATGGTGTCAAAGGTTAGAGGTTCATGGCAATTTGGGATGGCTTGATAAACAGGTAATAGGTAGCGCAGCATAGCGATAGAACGAAGCAACTAGCATAGCAATGATAGTAGTGAGATCCAGGGTAGCGGTCATCTTGCCTGAAATCCCGCAAGGAAGAAGAACGAGTCCATGAAGAAGACGAACGGAAGAAGCCGAACCAACCGTAGACGAACGAATCCTCACGATCGCAACAAAACGGGAACTATCGAGAAGAAGCACACAACATGGTAAACACACCACACATGAACAAGGCATGATGCACAACAAGCATGATGCATGACAAAGCTACATGAAGCTACTCATGGCAAGAGATGATGCAAACAAGAACAACACATCAAGGCAAGTTTAAATGAGGCCGGGAACAACATATAACAATTCCGGTAAGTCCTCATATGCAAATTTCGAAATTAGTCCAGAACTGAATAAACCTTATGTTCAAGTTGTTAAACAACAAGTTAAGATGCACCAAGATGATCTACACAAAATTCTAGTCAAGTTACATATAAAGTTCATTAGATTCGGAGCTACGGCCTAGAAGATATGAGCAAAACAAGTTAAACATGGCATTGATGCAAAATGCACCCAAACATCAAGCAAACACACCAAAACAAGCATGCAACATGATAATATGAAGCTACATGCAAAATCAAGCAAGTTTCATATAGAGCACACTCAAAACGGAGCAACGGTTCAACACACACACACTATACAAGTCATAGCAACAATCTGTCCATAACAGCAAGTAGGCATATTACAAGCATCAAAACAACACGCTACAGCACCCCAACATAATAACAAAAGGCATGGGCATGAAGTACACATAAAGCATAACAAAACATGAACACTGAGCTATCTCCAGAAACAACTAGAACATGCTCAAAAACACATGGAGATATTGCAAATAATAACAGTTTCAGGCTTTAGCAGAAATAACATCAGGTTGCAATGTTTAGAGCTATCAAACAACATGTTACAGGAAGCTATCATGGCAAACAAAGGCATGGCATGAATCTACTAATAGCATAGGTCAAAAGCCCCTTACTGACCATAAGCCAAAAAGGCACGGAAAATATGATGGCACCCATGTAAACATGGCAAGTTATATTACAGATTTAAACATGGCAGGAACAACAATAAGTAGGCATGTTCGTGAGCTCGAACCACTCACCACAGAGCAATACATGGCATGGCAAGGCAACCAACAGTAAGAAGGCATGTTTATGAAGCTAAGCATGGCAAGAGCAAGGCCATAGGATGCATGGATCACTAGGAAAACACATGGAAACAAGTGAACTTAATGTTAACAGGCTGACAAACAACATTTTTAAGCAACTTTCGAGCAAGATTACAACATGTTCCAGCAGGCTATACTTGCAACCAAGGTCATGAATGGATAGAGCATGACATGTAGATCAAAACATGTTTATAGAGCATCTCCAGATTATGCATAGAATGATTAGTAGAAGCATGTTAACATAGCAACAAAATATAATAGAATCTGTCAAGAAAACAGCAACAGCAACTACCCTACTTAACAAGCTTGATACACTCAGCACACAACTCACAAAAATATATGGTTGACACCCCTGGAAAGATGGCATGGCATAGATCAACATTCATGTAGACATCAACCTCATAGGATGCACACATCAATCATGGCAAAATGATAAAACAACAAGTTATAACAGCCAAGAGATTAACATCAACATGCCCTCTTCCAACAGCATTTCGGGCATCAAGATGAGCTCAAATGAAAATGATGCAATGGAATGAAATGAAGTACTCGTCGAGGCGAACAATTTGACATATTATACGCACGACGCGGAGCTACGGATGCAGAGATATGATGGCATGAACATGGCATGATTATGCAAAAGTTCGGGGACTTAGAAGAAACGGGGGCAACCTTCGGGTTGGCACGGTTTTCGAAGCGGGTCGGAGCTCGCCGGAGTTGGCGCCGGGGAAGAAGACGGGGCTCGCCGGAGATGGCGGATCCGGCGTGCGGGGAGGCCGGGAGTCGCGGGACCCGACCGGGGAGGCGAGGAAGCGGCTCCGGCGCGGGCGCGAGGTCCGGCGAGTCTGCGCGGCGATGGCGGCGGAGGTCTGGCGAGGTTTTGCGGCGGCGAAGCGGCTGCCGGAGCGCGGACGGCGGCGCAGACGGCCGGGCGCTGGGCGCGAGGTTCGGCCGGCGAGGCGGGCGCTTGTCATGCGACCGCCAGGCGGGCGGCGGCGAAGCGGGAGGCGGCGGCGCAAGCCGGCGAGACAATGGCAGCCGCAGAGGCCGTGGCGCAGAGGCGCGCCGCGGCTGCTGCGGCGGCGGCGGCGCGACCGAACTCTGCAAGGGCCCGCTGATGGGCCCATGGGCGTCTGCGCGCGGACGGGCGGCGGTGACGTGGCGGCGGTGAGCGGCTGAGGCGGCGGAGGAGGTGACGTGGCGCGCCGATTGGCCGGGTGACGCGCCGGCGGACGGTCCGCCAGGGCGAACAGCGTCCGTGAAGAGAGGGAAAGCTAGGGTTAGGGGATTTTCATCCGCGAATTTGGAAGGGGAGGCATATTTATAGGTAGAGGGAGCTAGGAGAGTCCAAATGAGGTGCGGTTTTTGCCCACACGATCGTGATCGAACGACCCAGAGCATGGAGGGGAGTTAGATGGGTTTTGGGCCACTTTGGTAGGGGTGTTGGGCTGCAACAAAAGAGGGCTTTGCGGTTACCCGGTTAACCATTGGAGTATCAAACGACCTCCAAATGGCACGAAACTTGACAGGCGGTTTACCGGTGCTATACCAAGGCCGCTTGGCAAACCTCGGGCCATTCCGAGAAAGTTTAATACCCGCACAAGAGAAGAGGCAAAAGGGGGACGCCGGAGGGCATAGGAGTGCCGGATTGCAAAACGGACAACGGGGAAAATGCTCGGATGCTTGAAACGAACATGTATGCAAAATGAAATGCACATGATGACATGATAAAATGCAAATGATGACATGGCAAAGTGCAACACGCAAGCAAATGACATGGCAATGACGGCGAATAACTGGCGGACACCTGGAGCATCAGATCCGGGGCGTTACAACACTACACCACTACGAGAGGATCTCGTCCCGAGATCTAGGATGGCACCGGAGGGAAAAGGAAGAGGAAGAGGAGAGGTAAACTAAGTTGCTTCTTTGATGAACAAGTGAAACCATGAACCTTGAGAGGTTGAGCAATTTAAAAGAAAGAGTACAACAGAGATGAACGAGATTGCAAACAATCCGTTAGAAAAGATGAACAAGGAGTATTGCGAGAACTTGAAGGTTGAAAGACATGGAAATAAGAGCTTCACGAACGAAAAGAATATGACCAGATTGGTATAATGAGATAGCCAAGGAACAAGAATGGCAGAATTTGGACAGTACTCCGGTAGAAAAGAGAAGAAAATTAACTTGATGAGATGAAAAGATATTGAATGAGAACACAACACTGCGGTTAAATGGATAAGCAAGAAAAGAACATGACCTCACACTTCGAGATGGTGAGTGAAAAGAGATCCATCACCATGCCTCCATAAGAAAGAATAGAAGATAGATTATTGGAATAACAGAATGGAGGGGAAAATGACAACTTCTGCCACAATTGAGCTTGGAAATCACCCTTCCAAGAAGATTACAACGGGGTTGTTGGGGAAAAACCAACAACAAAATGAATAAGCTTGTAGTGGGCTTATGGAAAACATCTCAAAACTATGAGGTGACAACCGGCCACTAACGGAAACCATTGATTTGATTGAGAGCACCAAAGAGATGAAAAACTGCTTTCGCCGAGAGGATAGGAGAAAACTTGGATCATTGATAAACACCATAATAGCAACATTCCTTAGGGAAGGCTTTAGGTGAAATCTTTACCAAGATAACTCCAACGAAGAGATTGATGGATTTAAAATACCTCATTCTTGACCACATGTGAATCATGAAACATGAAGGAAATTGTCAAGAGTGACATAACACCATCTCAAAAGATAAGATAGAGAGAATTGCACTTCGGATGCAAGATGAAGAATTCTTGAACTCCTCAAAACAAAACATGTGTTGAGAACCATGTTTATTTTAGAGTGTAGCTTGGCGGGTCATAACTTCAAGAGAAATCTTGAAGAACAATTGAACAATGAAAGAATCCTTGACGAACCACCATGTATAGCCTCCATGAAGAACTCCGGTAATAAAAGGATGATAAAAAGAAAGGGAAGTTGAGAACACAAGGTGAAGCCTTGCGATGATTTAGATAGAGCTTCACTACGAGATAAAGCGGAAAAGTTGGAACCCCGGAAAAGAAAAGAATTGAATCACCTCAAGGAAATAAGAATAAGATTTATTATATGCTTATCCTTCATCAAATTAAATTGATGACAAGCAATGGATTTTGCATATTACTTATTCTTCTTGAGGGATTAAGGATAGAGATAGCGCAAACTTGAGAAGGTCTTCAACGAACCACCGGTAGGATTGGAACAACAAATGAATTGATATGATAATGAAGGAAGTGAAATCTTGAACGAACCACCGTAAGAATTAAAAATCGGATGACGAGGGAGAATGAATCACCGGGAAGAATTAGAAGAACCAATATGCTAGAGGGGATTTAGATGCAAAGAACAGGAGGAACTCGAGCTGATTAAAGAGCATTTGATCGAAGTGCCGGGATAAATAGAGAACGATAACCGGAATGATGCCTCCGGTGAAAAGAAACAGAAATCAACTCCTGACATACTCCGGATGGTTAAGAAAGAATATCTGACAAACGGGATAATATGAGAGGATAACATGAAGCTAGAACCATGAATCTTGGGAAGAACGGACAAGATTTAGAGGAAAAACTCTTCTTCGGTCTTCAAAGCTGAGAATGACAAGGAGAAACACCACCATGAATTGTTGAGATACTCCGGGAAAATTAAATGTGAAGAGGTTGAGCCAACTATGAAAAGAATTTGAAAGATCTTGGAGAAAAGCATTTGACTGATGATAACTCATTCTTACGTCAAACTTGGAGAAGAATTTGGGATAGCTCCGGAATAATTAGAAGAGTCAGGTAAGATCCTGGGAAAAGACCTGTGGGTTAGGGCCCACTCAAAAGAAAACACCGTTGAAATGATTTAAAGAGATATTGCACTGGTTGAATTAAATAGCTTGAATGAGATAACAACCTCGAAATATCTTGAACGGATTGAGAATGGAAACACGAATCTTCTGAGATATCTTCAACACTCCGGATATGAACTGGGAGAGGTGAATAAATAAGAGAGACTTGGATAAGAAATTCACATGGGAAGATATGTGAAACAAAAAGGAAGAGATATGATGAACACCGAATGCTTGAGTTGGATCTACTGGAGAAGAGACAATAATGAAGGATATGAACTTGAAGCTGTTGAGCATCTTCATGGGTAATCACCGGATAAGAACATTGATTGAAAAGAATGCAGAGACTTCACATGAATAAATGGATACTTGATTAAGAAATCTGTGTCCTTGAAGAAAAAGGGTGGGAGGGCGGGAAAACAAAGGCAACTTGGGATGGATGAAACAAACACCGTTGAGAAAACTTAGAAATAATCTTGCGGATGGGGAGAATAATCGGATCCACTTGAAGAGAAGCACACCAGTTGGAAAGGAGTTGACATGACAAACTCGATTGTCGAGAAGGATTGGTATTCACATCGGAGTATGAGAACACCATTTCGGAAAGGTATGGATTCAATATTTGACTTCGAAGCAACTCGAATACCACAATTAACACAAAACAAAGGCTTTGGATTGCAGAATAACCCGGAACAAATACATATGATAGAGATTTAACCAATCCCATATCATGCATTTGTGGAAAAGATATTCTAGGAGCTACTTGAATTCCCACCTATAAACTCCCGAAACTTTCTGGTTATGCAATCTGGTGTTGGGGATACAGGGGAAGCAATATATCTCACCCAAACTAACAATCCCTACATCCAAGCTGTATCCATCCGTCAACACATAACCAAGAAACCTTCGGAAATCGTGTACCTCAACCTTCGAAAAGCATCCGTTATCTGAGTCATGGCAATACTCCGTACTCACCTCGATCTTTGGGTTATCGGGTTTATCTCACCAACAACTGCATAAAAGAGATTTTCGATGTCGGCGTACTAAACTCGGTATTCGAGAACTGCAACGATAAAATTATGGCGACAACACCTCGAGCTCAACTCCCGGGACACTTCCACTAAACCCCGACAGGAGGCACCAAGACAATGTTGTCATCATAAAACCATCGAACGATTCCAAGATACCAGCGTGATCCTAAAATTTTTTAGTGAAATTTGAGAAGAGAAGAGTCAAAACTCTCGTCGGAGACCTCACCAGAGCGACAAAGGGACCGAGGAGTAAAATGAATTCCTAACTCTCCGATATATATAATCCTAAATGACTCAAAACATTTTTTCTAGACACAACTCGCCGCTAAAAGCGATCAAGCGGTGGGGCTCCTAAGGTCGGGAAGGCTCGATTACCAACTTGTAGCGCCCTCGATGCGGCTATATCTCCCGTGTCGAAGCACGACTTAGAGGCATAACCGCATTGAAAGCAATGTCGCAAGTGAGGTAATCTTCACACAACCCATGTAATACATAAGGGAAAGAGATACATAGTTGGCTTACAATCGCCACTTCACACAATTACATGAATAAAGCATTACATCATCCAGATACAATCAAGGTCCGACTACAGAACCAAAATAAAAGAAGAACCCCAAATGCGACAAAGGTCCCCGATCGACCCCAACTGGGCTCCACTACTATTCAACTAGAACGAAACAACACAAAGGGCAAGATCTTCATCGAGCTCCTCCTTGAGCTTGGTTGCGTCAATGTTGGGCCTTGCTGGACAAGTTTTATTCAAAGCGAACTGTCAGGGGGGTCCCATAAATCACCCGACCGCGTTAGGAACGCAAAATCCGGGAACATAACACCGGTATGACGGAAACTAGGGCGGCAAGAGTGGAACAAAACACCAGGCATAAGGCCGAGCCTTCCACCCTTTACCAAGTATATAGATGCATTAATAATATAAGAGATATTGTGATATCCCATCATAAACCCTGTCCACCATGGAGCAATCTTCAACTTCACCTGCAGCTAGCAACACTATAAGAGGGGCTGAGCAAAGCGGTAACATAGCCAAACAATGGTTTGCTAGGAATGGTGTCAAAGGTTAGAGGTTCATGGCAATTTGGGATGGCTTGATAAACAGGTAATAGGTAGCGCAGCATAGCGATAGAACGAAGCAACTAGCATAGAAATGATAGTAGTGAGATCGAGGTAGCGGTCATCTTGCACGAAATCCCGCAAGGAAGAAGAACGAGTCCATGAAGAAGACGAACGGAAGAAGCCGAACCAACCGTGAGCGAACGAATCCTCACGATCGCAACAAAACGGGAACTATCGAGAAGAAGCACACAACATGGTAAACACACCACACATGAACAAGGCATGATGCACAACAAGCATGATGCATGACAAAGCTACATGAAGCTACTCATGGCAAGAGATGATGCAAACAAGAACAACACATCAAGGCAAGTTTAAATGAGGCCGGGGACAACATATAACAATTCCGGTAAGTCCTCATATGCAAATTTCGAAATTAGTCCAGAACTGAATAAACCTTATGTTCAAGTTGTTAAACAGCAATTTAAGATGTACCAAGATGATCTACACGAAATTCTAGTCAAGTTACATATAAAGTTCATTAGATTCGGAGCTACGGCCTAGAAGATATGAGCAAAACAAGTTAAACATGGCATTGATGCAAAATGCACCCAAACATCAAGCAAACACACCAAAACAAGGATGCAACATGATAATATGAAGCTACATGCAAAATCAAGCAAGTTTCATATAGAGCACACTCAAAACGGAGCAATGGTTCAACACACACACACTATACAAGTCATAGCAACAATCTGTCCATAACAGCAAGTAGGCATATTAGAAGCATCAAAACAACATGCTACAGCACCCCAACATAATAACAAAAGGCATGGGCATGAAGTACACGTAAAGCATAACAAAACATGAACACTGAGCTATCTCCAGAAACAACTAGAACATGCTCAAAAACACATGGAGATATTGCAAATAATAACAGTTTCAGGCTTTAGCAGAAATAACATCAGGTTGCAATGTTTAGAGCTATCAAACAGCATGTTACAGGAAGCTATCATGGCAAACAAAGGCATGGCATGAATCTACTAATAGCATAGGTCAAAAGTCCCTTACTGACCATAAGCCAAAAATGCACGGAAAATATGATGGCACCCATGTAAACATGGCAAGTTATATTACAGATTTAAACATGGCAGGAACAACAATAGGTAGGCATGTTCGTGAGCTCGAACCACTCACCACAGAGCAATACATGGCATGACAAGGCAACCAACAGTAAGAAGGCATGTTTATGAAGCTAAGCATGGCAAGAGCAAGGCCATAGGATGCATGGATCACTAGGAAAACACATGGAAACAAGTGAACTTAATGTTAACAGGCTGACAAACAACATGTTTAAGCAACTTTCGAGCAAGATTACAACATGTTGCAGCAGGCTATAATTGCAACCAAGGGCATGAATGGATAGACCATGACATGTAGATCAAAACATGTTTATAGAGCATCTCCAGATTATGCATATAATGATTAGTAGAAGCATGTTAACATAGCAACAAAATATAACAGAATCTGTCAAGAAAACAGCAACAACAACTACCCTACTTAACAAGCTTGATACACTCAGCACACAACTCACAAAAATACATGGTTGGCACCCTTGGAAAGATGGCATGGCATAGATCAACATTCATGTAGACATCAACCTCATAGGATGCACACATCAATCATGGCAAAAATGATAAAACAACAAGTTATAACAGTTTCAGCAGATTAACATCAACATGCACTCTTCCAACAGCATTTCGGGCATCAAGATGAGCTCAAATGAAAATGATGCAATGGAATGAAATGAAGTACTCGTCGAGACGAACAATTTGACATATTATACGCACGAAACGGGGCTACGGATGCAGATATGTGATGGCATGAACATGGTATTATTATGCAAAAGTTCTGGGACTTAGAAGAAACGGGGGCAACCTTCGGGTTGGCACGGTTTTCGAAGCGGGTCAGAGCTCGCCGGAGTTGGCGCCGGGGAAGAAGACGGGGCTCGTCGGAGATGGCGGATCCGGCGTGCGGGGAGGTGTAGGATCGAAAGTATGTCTAGAGGGGGGTGATTAGACTACTTGACAATATAAAAATTCTGCCTTTTGACAAAGAACAGTTTTTGGCAGATTCACAATTATGATCAAGTCAAGCATCACCCTACACATGCAATTCTAGAGTATAGGCAGCGGAAAGTAAATTGCACATGTAGTAAAGAGAGGTGGAGAAGAGCAAACGCAATTTTGGAGACGCGGTGATTTTTCTCGTGGTTCCGATAGGTGGTGCTATCGTACTTCCACGTTGATGGAGACTTCAACCCACGGAGGGTAACGGCTGCGAGAGTCCACGGAGGGCTCCACCCACGAAGGGTCCACGAAGAAGCAACCTTGTCTATTCCATCATGGCCTACGCCCACGGAGGGCTAGCCTTACTCGGGGTAGATCTTCACGAAGTAGGTGATCTCCTTGCCCTTACAAACTTCTTGGTTCAACTCCACATCTCGACGGAGGCTCCCAAGCGACACCTAACCAATCTAGGAGGCACCACCCTCCAAAAGGTAATAGATGTTGTAGATGATGATGAACTCCTTGCTCTTGTGCTTCAAATGATAATCTCCCCAACACTCAACTCTCCTCACTGATTTGGCTGTGGTGGAAGAAAGGATTGAGTGGAAAGCAACTTGGGAAGGCTAGAGATCAAGCTTCATATGGTGGGAGTGGAGCAACTTGATCTCAACACAAGGGTAGGTAGTTCTCTTCTCGAAATGTAAGGTAGGAGTGGTAGTTCTTTCGATGGCTCTCTCCACGAATGAAGAGGGGTGGAGGGGTATTTATAGCCTCCACAAAAAATCCAACCATTACACACATTTGACCAATCTCGGTGGGACCGAAGTTGACAACTCGGTGAGACCGATAGTTCAAATAATGTGAACGTTGGGATTTTCGGTGGGACCGAAAATACAATCTCGGTTAGTCCGATTCGTGCAATGACAAGAGCAAGCCAATTTCGGTGGGACCGACTTCATCATCTCGGTGACACCGATTTGATGACAGAAGGTTACAGAAGCTTGGTAACTCAAGTTTCGGTGAGACCGAGTTCAGAATTGGAAAATCCGAGTTTTCTAGGGTTTGGCTTTATGGCTGAGGTGGTTCATCTCGGTGTGACTGAGTTTGGAAAATCGGTGGGACCGAGACTACTTATGAGTGTATATGGCAGTGAAAGTTGCTGATAGTTTAGGAGATGTATCACTAAGCACTTGAGCAACCAGATCATCATCATAACCTCATCCCCTTTTAATAGTATTGGCTTTTCCTATGGACTCAATGTGATCTTGGATCACCAAACCAAAAATGGAGTCTTGAGCTTTTGCCAATGCTTGTCTTAGCATTTTGAGGGTCCACTTCTTGATCCTTGCCATACCCATATCATTGAACTCTCTGAAATGATTCTCAAGTAACTATTAGTTCAATGATATATATGTTGTTATTAATTAACAAAACCACCCGGGATTAGTTGCACTTTCAATCTCCCCTTTTGGTAATTGATGACAACATATAGATCAAAGCTTCGATAAAGGATATAATCAATGAATAATATAAATTAAGCTTTGAGAAGTATGTGATAAGTAAGAGCTCCCCTAAATTTGTGCATTATTTAAGATTTGCGTTTGAATGCAAATGCACAATCGATTAGGATCATGGGTCACTCTTCCATGTCACATACATCTTGGTGGAGCGCACAAAATGATAAGAATGGACAGCATGCACCCAATCACCAAGACATGAGTAAATGGTCATACAAGATAGGAATGGCATATGATAAGCATTAAGCACACATTAAAGCATAGTACGACCAAGCACGCATTAAGGTAGAATCAAACGTAGTATCAAACACACTGAATGTCTCGAAAACCAAAAGTATCTCAAAGAAACCGCAAAAGAACGAAAGAGCAAAAGCGCAAAGACAACAGCACTCTCTCTCTCGAAGTCCTATGATCTATACAATTTCTCCCCCTTTGGCAACAAGTTACCAAAGAGTTC
Source organism: Aegilops speltoides (assembly GCA_021437245.1). Lineage (NCBI taxonomy): Eukaryota > Viridiplantae > Streptophyta > Magnoliopsida > Poales > Poaceae > Aegilops > Aegilops speltoides. The sequence goes on along the minus strand of JAHHZJ010002947.1, from coordinate 23,915 downwards.
GAAAAAGCATAGAGCTAAGCGTCACCGGGACTCTGCTGGCAGCTCCGTGCAGGTTGATGTCGGAGTGGATATGACAACATCGGCGAAGACTTCAACCGATGTCTGTCTTTGGAGGAGTAGTCACTGGAGCTGGAGTTGGAGTAGGAGCAATCTGAACTGTGGGAGTCTGCCAAGCTGTAGTCTGGTGTCATCCTTTGGAATAGCAGCTGATCGGGTTCCTGTGGGAACCGGAGTAGTCTGTTGATAAGCATCCTGGACTAAATCATCCTGCATCTCACGCATAAGCTCTTCCTTCTCCCGCTTTGCTTCCTCAATGTCCGCCTCGAGCTTGTTGACGGTCACTTGTACTTCAGTCAGCTTCATGTCCAGAGCGTGGATCTTGTCCTCAACAATCCTCTCTAAGCTCTCCTGAGACTGTACAATGCTGGCCAGGCGTTGTTCAATCCTTTGGGTAGCTTCAAGAATTTGCTCGCTGAAGCTCTTTGGTTTAGCTGCTGCTGCTGCTGCTTCCTTGTCAGCTTTGGCTTTCTTAGCAGCTTCGATCTTGGCTTGACCTTCAACAGACGTCGGATCCTCCTCATCCATCACAACAACATTGTCTTCATGCTCTGGCTGCAGCGGTAAATGTTCTCTATCCAACAAGAATGTGCCCGTGCCAAACTTGGCATTGATAAGCATCTGAATCTGCGGCAAATCCACATGACCTTTTACGTCACCGCAGTCCTCTTAATGGTCTCTACCATCAAGTCCATCACCTTGAAAGGTGCTTTCTCATCAAGTATGTCGGGGAGAGCTGCCCGCCACAAACACCTATGGGGCGGGGCCCCTTATGCATCTTGATCACGAGGCGGAGGGAGCACAGAGAGCAGATCGAGGCGAGCACGCGGGCGGTTTTTACCCAGCTTCGGAGCTCTCCGGAGAGATAAAACTCCTACTGCTGCTTTGTGTTTCTATTAAGCTCGGGAGCTTGAAGAGCTACAGTGGCAGCTACACCGAGCGTGGGAGTGGCTAAGAGTTGCCAACTGATCGAACCCCTTCCACGTTGTGCATGGGCCTCCTTTTATAGTGTAAGGGGTCACCGACAGGTGTCAACGTAGGAGAAAGGGGTAAAAATGTAAAAGAGGTGGTAGTTGGAGCAGTCGGGGACAAAGTGCAGCTACAGAGGCATGAGCAATGGTCGCTACCTACTTTGTGATGGGGACAAGAGCATTTAATGCCCGTCGCCGTCGACCCCAAAAGCTCCCGCCCTTGCGTCTCCGTCTGCCACGGCGATGGATCCACCACCGTGAAGTGCCACCGTGTCCCCCAGGCTGCACAGCCATCCGCCACGCGTCCCTGGAGAGGCCCCAGGGTGACGCGTGGGCCGATGAGCTGGAGCGCAGGCACACAGCGCAACTCTCCCGGCAAGCACCTTGCCGGGGTCTTGACCTTGCCGGGCCCGAGAGCTTGCCGGGCTCTGTAACTTGTCGCTCCCCGGGCCCTCGCCGGGACGCATGTAGCGCCGAGGCGTGTCTTCTATGCTGTAATCCTCTAGCCTTCCCGGCGAGCTCCTCTCGCCGGGGCCTTGCGTGAGTGATGCAGCCTTGAGCCTGGAACGGCCTTCCCGGCAAGCTCCGCTTGCCGGGGTCTTGATCTTCTGCCTTGTACACTTTGTTCTTGAATGGTTTGATATGGAGTGGGAAGGTCTCCGGCGAGCACGTGGCAAACCTTGCCGCTGCTTCTGCTGCCGCCTGCACAAGTTGGGGTACCGAGGTACCCCTACCTTAGTACACCGACAGAGCCCCGGCCTGGGCCACACACGGTGCCGAGCTGTTGGGCCAGGCCCAAAACAAGGCAGGCACACGCGTTGGCCGGCGCGCGAATCTACTTCCGCATCTGCCGCGTTCTCCCGTAACAGCACGCGTCGATTGCGGCGTCGTGGGAGATGTGGGCGGCGCATGCGGTCATTAAGGCATCCACCCCCGTGATCGTGGTGCAGAGCGAGGTCACTTCACCCGTCGCTCCGGCTCCGCTTTTTCGCCACGCGGCCCTCATGCACGGGGTCGTGGGCGGCGAAGGTGGGAGACCGAGCCGTCACGGGCGAAGATGGTGAGTCGGCCCCGCTCCTCTGCCCGCCTCGCTTCCTGATTGGCCGGGCAGGGCGGTTGAGTCCCCACCTCGCCCTTTAAAAAGGGCGGAAGGGGAGCACAACGGACTCACACTTCTTCTTCTATCTTCATCTTCAGCTTCCGTTCCTCTTTCTGCCATGGAAAGAGGGAATCCTAGTTCTTCAACGGTGGCGGCGAGGGTCGCCTCCAGGCAGCGCACTTCTCCCTATCCCGCACCCGTGGCGGTGGAGCCGGCCACGAGGGGGAGAGGGAGGGGGCGAGGCCGTGGACGAGGCCGAGGGCGTGGTCGAGGAGGTCGGGGGAGAGGCGGTCGTGGCGACGAGCCTCCCCCGTCTCCTCCGGCGGCTCCCTTCCTCGAGGCGGTCCATACTGGAGACGATCCCTGGGAGTTCTTCATCAAGCTGGGCCGAGCGCCTCGTCGTCGCCTCCGGCTGCCGGCCCCGTTCGCGGACGCGATGGGGCCGGATCCACCCGACGTGATGGAGTTGCGCATGAGGGGCTGCGGGATCAGCGGCACTCGAGTGAGCGTCGTGTCCCCAGCCCCCGGCGTGATGTACTTCGACCGAGGGTGGAAGATGTTCGCCCGGATCCACAGCTTGACGGCGGGGTTTACCCTCCATTTCAAGTTAATGGAGGCGACCTTCGCCGTCAAGGTCTTCGGGAGTTCGGGACCCGGCGAGATGCTGTGTGGACAGCTCCTCGGATAGCGAAGGTCCCTCCTCGGCGAGAGTGACGAGGAGGGAGCGACAGCGGCGACGAGGGATGGCGGGTCCGACTAGGCGTCGGACACGCTGCCTCGTCGCCACCGGCGACCCCGTAATCCGGGTCGCCGGCCTTCTGAACTCCCCGGGGCCGTCTCCTTGGGCGGCAGGCGTAGGGAGGCTGCGGAAGAGGAAGAGGGGGAGTGGCGGCAAGGCCGTCATGTCGGAGTACGAGGGCGAGGAGCCCTCGACAGCGTGCTGACGTCCCACCACCCCGTCTTCAAGCTCTGCCTCCTACGCCTCCGGCTCCGCCAAGCTCCTGGCCGGCTCCCGGGAAGTTCTCTTGGTGTCTTCTGGCGCCCGTAGCTCTCCGGGGACGCGTCCCTTTTGCCCTTCTCCGACAAGCTTTTCTTGCCGGGGCCTCCTTCCCCGGCAAGCTTCCCTTGCCGGGGGCTTCTTGACCTACCTCCTGAACAGGGAAACAGGAGAAGGATTACGGGCATCTTATCTTTTAATTTGTAAGCCTTCGGGCCTTGGCTGTATTTAAAATCTGTAATCCTCTCTATCATGTTTTTCATCCTCTATGGACTTGTATTAAACTAGGATGTTTTTTTTTTTAAGAAAGGAGGGGAATGCTTGTCGGACCGCGTCTTTTACTTGACTTCGTGCCTTGTATGTTCCTACGCTCTCGGGAAGCTTGCCGGCCGAACACGCTTCTTGAGTCGCGGGACATCGAGAGCCACCGGCGATGTTGCTTCCGCAAGCAACCTTGCCGGGCCGATTCTTATGCAATTAACTTGCCGAGCAGGCTCGAAAACTAAACAAGGGCGCGAGACTTGTCGCAGCTCACTTTTAACCGTTGAGCGTGCTCGAAAGCAAGATAAGGGTGCAGCAGCACACTTGTGTTTGTTGAGCGGACTCGGAAACAAAACAAGGGCGCAACTGGGCCACGACTTGGCTCCTCCGCGTATGGGTTTTTACAAGACACGCTCGTTCAAAGACGCAGCCCCGCCTTCCCTAGTCCATGAGAGGATGCATGACGAGGGATGAAAAACTTATCTGACTCTGCAGCCCCCGGCGGCCCTAGCTTGCCGGGGAGAAATCTTCTTTCTCGCAGCCCAGCAACTCGCTTCGCCAAAACCCAGGCGCTGGTGTTCTCTTCGGTTTCTCCTTATCGCTGTAATTTCGCCATGAAAACAGCTGAGATATGTCTGCAATAGTTTCGTTATTTACACGTATGTGTATATAAATCTTCTTCTTGGCGACTTTGCAATACGATGTCGTGCCTTGCCCTTCGTATGTTTGACCCTACGCTTCGGGAGCTTGCCGGCGAACACGCTTCTTGAGTCTGCGGGACATCAGCAGCCATTGGCGGTGTTGCTTCCGGCAAGCAACCTTGCCGGGCGATTCTTAACTTATCGAAAGCAGGCTCGAAAGCAAGATAAGGGTGCAGCAAGCACACTTGTGTTTGTTGAGCGGACTCGGAAACAAACACAAGGGCGAAACTGAGCCACGACTTGGTTCCGCCAGCAGACAGAGGCATCTCATCTGAAGGGTATCTCACGGCAGGGCTTGCCACGTTACGCCCTCTACCTTACACCCTTGGTACGCTTTTTACCCTACGCTTCTAGGGAAACTTGCCGGCAAAGGGGCCCTTGTCGCATAGCGCTGAGTGCGGAGCTCGAAGCAGCCTGGCTGGCCAAGGTCCCACCGCAAGCAACCTTGTCTGTGACTAGTCGCAGCGCCCTCATCTTGTTCGAGCGGACTCGAAGCGAGGGTGCGGCTACTGCACGGTAGGTTCCTCCGCGCACAGGTACTGCGTACAAAGGACGAAAGCACGAGGAACATAACATAAAAAAGCATGAAATTAAGGAATGCTCTGCACAAAAGCTCGGATGACTTAGCTTTTCTAGTTCCATCAATCCGTCGAGGCCGTACTCCTCCCCCGATCCTGCCCCCTTGTATGTTCTGGACCTTACGCTCCCGGGGAGCCCGCCAGCGCAAGCATGCTTGCTGAGCGCGGGGCATCAGCGGCGCGCTGGCGGTGCAGCCCCCGGCGGGAAGGACTTGTCGGGCTGGTTGCGGCGCGCCTTTTGTCGTCGAGCGGACTCAAGACGAACCGACGGCGCAACTCAACCACAATTCGACCCTTTCGCGTCTAGGTCCCTCATACAGGGTATGGATTCTCAAGGGGTACAACTCAAGAGTTCGGAGCTTGGCAACTTTCTTTGCCCTACTGGCCGGCGGGCCAGTCGGCGGGGCTCGATGGCGCGTCCTCGATGGCAGTGCAACACTCCGAAGAGGTGCGGTCGCCGAAGTGAGCACCAGAGCTACTTGCTGGGCTAGCCCCAGCAGGCGAATACCACCCCCTGTGGTATGGCGCCGCTGGGTCGCCTCGTGCCGACATGGACGAGGCGTGTCCACGGAGACCGAGGCGCGGTCGTCCGTCTTGTCCTTGGATCTGGTGGCGCCGCGAGTGTCCTCGCCGGCGACCACCCTTCCGTCGGCGTCTCCTCCGCCCACCGTTGGCTCCGGCGGCGGCGGAAGAGACGCAGACGAGCCTCCAACCTCCGAAGCCTTCCTCTTCGGAGCCATAGCGCAATTGTTGGCGAAGTTGCTGACGGAGCTGGAGGGGTTGATGAAGAGCGCGCCCGCGCGGTCGCCGGATCAGGTCCGCACAACCTCGACGCCCCCTACCTGGCGCACCGGAGATGTCGGGGGAGAGCTGCCCGCCACGAACACCTATGGGGCGGGGCCCTTGTCTCAGTCTTGACGAGGGCGGAGGGAGCACAGAGAGCAGATCGAGGCGAGCACGCGGGCGGTTTTTACCCAGCTTCGGAGCTCTCCGGAGAGATAAAACTCCTACTGCTGCTTTGTGTTTCTATTAAGCTCGGGAGCTTGAAGAGCTACAGTGGCAGCTACACCGAGCGTGGGAGTGGCTAAGAGTTGCCAACTGATCGAACCCCCTCCACGTTGTGCATGGGCCTCCTTTTATAGTGTAAGGGGTCACCGACAGGTGTCAACGTAGGAGAAAGGGGTAAAAATGTAAAAGAGGTGGTAGTTGGAGCAGTCTTGAGAACAGGCAGCTCAATTGCATGAGCAGTGGGTCGCTACCTACTTTGTGATGGGGGGACAAGAGCATTTAATGCCCGTCGCCGTCGACCCCAAAAGCTCCCGCCCTTGCGTCTCTGTGCGCCACGGCGATGGATCCACCATCGTGAAGTGCCACCGTGTCCCCGGGCTGCACAGCCATCCGCCACGCGTCCTGGAGAGGCCCTGGTGTGACGTGGGCCGATGAGCTGGGCCGCAGCACACAACAAGAACTCTCCCGGCAAGCACCTTGCCGGGTCTTGACCTTGCCGGGCCCGAGAGCTTGCCGGGCTCTGTAACTTGTCGCTCCCCGGGCCCTCGCCGGGACGCATGTAGCGCCGAGGCGTGTCTTCTATGCTGTAATCCTCTAGCCTTCCCGGCGAGCTCCTCTCGCCGGGGCCTTGCGTGAGTGATGCAGCCTTGAGCCTGGAACGGCCTTCCCGGCAAGCTCCGCTTGCCGGGGTCTTGATCTTCTGCCTTGTACACTTTGTTCTTGAATGGTTTGATATGGAGGGAAGGTCTCCCATGCAGCACGTGGCAAACCTTGCAGCTGAAGTTGAATCGCCCGTGCACAAGTTGGGGTACTGAGGTACCCCTACCTTAGTACACCGACAAAGTATGTGCAGCATGTTGATAGAGTATCCTCTGATCATGCGATGATCTCCAGACTTGGGCATCAAGGTATGCCTCAAAATGGTATTAGTGGTAGGTAAGCCTGCCTGGAGATAGTAGACTGAGCCGAGCTTCCAGATTCCCAAATCCTTTGCTGGAACCTCTTTGTACATGTTCTTCATGGATTCATGATTCTTCTTTGGAATCCCATATACATCAATATCATCGTCTCGTTGCACTGGAGCATTCAGAATTTCTGCCCATTCTTCAACAGAAGAAGAAAATCTTTGACCTTCAGTCATCCACACAATCTTTCCATCAGGGTAGAAGTGAGCTGTGGCATAAAATTGCATTATCATCTCATCATTCCAACTGGTCAATTTCTGACCTACAAAATCTGCAACACCACATGCAGTGAAAATTTCATGCACATGTGGAAAGAAATCTCTGTGCTCTTCATGTCAATGTACTTCCAAATCAACATATCTTGTGTCTGCGACTATGGGCTTCTTGTCCATCAAGACGGTCTCATAGAAGTCCCGCTGCTCTCGGTGTGAAATCTGGGATCAACAACAGTTCTTCTCCTCACGGCATATGGGTCAGCTTGTCTCCATAGCCTGAGACCTCTATCTTTCCTTGCCTTCATATCCTCAGCTTGAGGATGAGCATCATTATGTAGTGGCAGTTTTGGACGAAGTTTCTGCAAAACTGGTCCTTCATCATCTGACACAGCTGGTGGCACATCATCCTTGTTCTTCTTAGACGTTGGAATGTTTCTGACGATCTTCTTGGGCTTGGCAGCAGGCTTTGCTGGAGCTGCCTTAGCTGGAGCAGATTGCTTGGGCTTGGATGTGGCTCCAGCCTTAATGGCATCACCCATGAACTTTGGCTTCTGAGGAGGAGGCTGGGGTGCTTCCTCATCCTCATCTTCTACTGCTGCATCATGCACTATCCTCTTTCTCTTGGAGGTTTTCTTCACTTTGCTTGCAGCTGCCTCTCCCAAATTCAGCTTCTTAGCAGTTTTTCGCTTGACTTTGCTGGTGCCCTTCTTAGTTTGTTGACCTTGTGGCTCTTTGGCAACAACCTTCCTTTTGGGCTTTGAGGTCACCTCTTCCTCAACAACAAAATCAGAATCCTCATCATCTGAATTCCTCTTCTTTCTAGCTCTGGTGGCTGCAGGAGGCAAGCCACTTGGTGTACTCCTCTCACCATCATCAGATGAGCTGCTAGGATCAGGACTAGTGCCTGCCTCTGGAATATCTGCAATGGGTGTCTCTGACCTGTTCTGACTGTCACTGGCATCTGACATGGCTGACAACCTGTGAATAGATAAGGTGTAGGCAGAGAAGAAGAGTCATCACAAAATGCAGAAGTTTTTGCAAACAAATGAGTTCAAATTCTAGTATTAGGTTTTCACAGAAGACATTTCGGTCAGACCGAGTTTAAGGTTCGGTGAATCCGAAGTGTTAAACAGGAGCTTTCACACCACTTTCGGTTTGACCGAAGTGGGTTTCGATCCTGCCGAAAACACTAGGGTTTCACAGAATCGTCATTTCGGTCATACCGAAAATGTAAAATCGGTCTCACCGAGATGTGTTCGGCGGAAACCTAACCCTAAAACTTTTACTCGAATCTAGTCCAAACGAACTAATCTGGTGTACAGGAGGATTTCAATCGTGGCAAGATACTAGGCAAACCAAACGTGCATTGAATCGGAGATGGGAGCACGAGTGGGATCAAAACTCACCCTAACTTGGTGGAGTTTTTCTACGGCGGCAACGGCTCGGAGGAGATGTCCGTTGACGGCGCGGAGACTGAGGCGAGGGCGCCTGAGGCGGCAGCGGCGGCGATCCGGAGACCAAGGCGGCGCAAAGAAGGGGTGTGGGGCGAAACGTTTGAAGGAGAAATCAGCGCTGCCCTCGAGTATATATACCCTTTGTTGTCGGTGGGACCGAGTTGTAAAACTTCGGTGGCACTGAGATGGATAACTGCTAGGCGTTATGCACTTGATCACGCTGAAAATCACAACTCGGTTTCACGAGGTGAAAACCTAGATCGTCTAAATGCTTTCGGTTCGACCGAGTTTGAGAGATGGTCCGACCAAATCAATTAGAAGGTTTTGGAAGTTAGCCCTTGACGGATCGGTGGCTCGAGTGCTCCTCACCCGAGGGTCCAAAATGACTTGTTCAAAATTTGTGATGTAAGCATGAATAGAATTTGAGACAAGAAAGCGTAGATAGCTAGGGGAGGTACTTAGGCATTCTTGTCCATCCATTTGGTCAGAAAAATCAAAACGACCAAAACAACAAATGGATGTCCTCGAATGGGCAAAATCATGTATCCAACATGCTCACACAATAAGATAGCAAATGAAATATGTGTCAAACATGCACAACCAAAACTCTAGCTACTAACACACAATTTGTCGATGACTAGGTCATCTTTATATGAGTATATTGACTTAGGAGCCAAATGAGAACATTTGATCATAGGTCATACTCATCGTTTAAGCACGAGTGGGGTTACCACTTTTACATAAAGAATTGATGTGTTCACATCATTTGAAGATGCTTTAGCTCAATTTTTAGAGCAAAGCTCCCCCTAGATGTGAGAACCCCTTTTAAAGGGTCAAACTAACCTTGGGTTGTCGTAGAAGACTTCATGTAGATGTTGAAGATGTGGATGCTCAATGTTGATGAAGATCATCAAGAGTTTGGAGCTATCCTTTGGATTCGGGCACTTTCAGTACCTACATGGGTTAGTCCCACAAGGAACAAACAAGGATATCCATGGACATAGATTGAAATTCACAATAGATGATGTCCATGGAAGCAATGATTACCTTGTCCTTGACTTACCAACAAGAGGGTTTGTGACTCCATGAACTAGTGCACGATGTGGAAGTTGATTGCACAAGTTTTGCCAAAATGAATGTGAGTGAAGTATGTTGGCGGAGTCACCCTCAAGAACTTTCTAGTTCTTCTTCTTGGGATCCACATCATCTTGATGGGAATCCTTGGGGTTGTAGTTGAGCTTGAGAAGTAGAACTTGACGTTTCCTTGGGAACCCACTTGACCATGGCTTGAGGTGCTTCAACAAATGCATCAATCTCCTCTTGAAGCTTGTCCTTGCCTTTTAGCTTGTGGTCTTGTGGTGGAAGGTCATCTTGAGCTTGTTCCACATTGGAAGAAGTAGGATCATACTTCTCCTTTTGAGGAACAAACTGTGGAGTAGGATATTGACCTTCTTCCCATTCAACACCTTCGGCGTTGAACTTTCGCTCAAAACCAATTCCTTGATTCTTCCGGTGCCTTCCTTGCTTGCGAACAATTTCCTCAAAGTTCTTACTTCCGGCAAGGCTCTTGTAGACACCTTTCTCTATAATCCCTTTCAATAAGCTATTTTCTTGCTCAAGTGTAACTTGGCTTGAAACATTGTTAGTGGAATCAAGAGAACTACTAGAAGCAACAACATTGGATTTAGCATGGTTATTGTTACTACTAGAGAAAGAATTTTTCTTATGCTTGTCATGCTTAGTCTTAATGGGTGGCAAGAAATTAGACAAGAGAAGTTGTTTGGCAAGATATGAAGAACTCTTCTTTCGAAGATCGTCATTGATTGCTTTTAGAAACTCATGTTCTTGCTCTAGAGTGAGCTTCTCGAAGTGTAGCTTCTCATGAGATCTTAGGAGCTCTCTATGATCTTCTTGAGTTGTTTCATGAGCTAACTTAAGAGTTTTTAGTTCTTTAGTTAGACGCTCAATCTCCTTCATAGCATTGTCATTCGACTCTTCTCGACAATAAAGACTACTAGCATATTCATCGTTACTAGGTTCATTGGATTTATCATGTAAGAGCTCATCTTCACCAAGCAAGTCATCCTCATCACTATCGAAGTCAATGAATTCAGGGTGTGATACCTTGGGGCCTTTAGCCATGAAGCATCTTCCAATTCCCTCATTTGGTGAATCAAATAAGTCGTAGGAGTTGGAGTTGGAGGATACGAGAGCAAGACCGCAACACCTTCATCTTGATCAGTAGTCGGAGTTGGAGTGATAGCTTCCTTCGGATTGATTGTCGGAGTCAGAGCCGGAGACCCATTCACCTACATGAGCTTGATGTTTTCTTCTTGTGTAGCTCCTTGATGACTTGTCTTTCCTCTCCAAATCCTTGCTTCTCCGAGAGGATCTTCGTTCATAACGATCATCTCTGCTCCTTCTCTCTTTCCGAGGTGACTCATCTCTTGAGCTTCTTCTTCTCGGAGATTCTTCTCTTCTCTTGTGGGGAGCCGTACACTCATTTGAGTAGTGTCCGGGTCTTCCACAATTGTAGCAGTTTCGATCACGACTAGAAGATCTCTTTTCATCATATGATCTAGACTTTTAGCTTCTCTCTTTGCCTCTATTCTTGTAGAATTTGTTGAAGTTCTTGACCATTAGGCTTATCTCTTCATTGGAAATTAACTTGTCACTTGAGGTTGTGGGAGCATCACTTGTAGATTTGTAAGCACCACTTGACTTGTTGTGAAGCTCTTCCTTATCCTTAAGTGTCATCTCATGAGCAACAATTCTTCCAATGACTTCGGTTGGCTTGAGATTCTTGTAGTTTGGCATCATTTGGATCAAAGTGCACACGGTGTCATACTTTCCATCCAAAGCTCTGAGAATCTTCTTGATGATGAATCGGTCGGTCATTTCTTCGCTTCCTAAGCCGGCAATCTCATTTGTGATGAGAGCAAGCCTAGAGTATATTTCAGCGACTCCTTCACCATCCTTCATCTTGAACTTGTCAAGTTGACCTTGAAGAATGTCTAGCTTTGATTCCTTCACGGACTCGGTACCTTCATGCATTTCAACCAAAGTATCCCAAATCTCTTTTGCATTCTCAAGACGGCTGATTTTGTTGAACTCCTCGGGACACAAGGCATTGAAGAGAATGTCACAAGCTTGAGCATTGTTTTGCAACATCCGCAATTCTTCCGTTGTAGCCATGATCCGAACTTTTCCTTCCTCGAAGAATTCACCTTGCATACCAACACAAATAATGCCCCATGCGGCTGGGTTATGACCAAGAATATGCATTTTCATTTTATGCTTCCAACTAGCAAAATTTGTACCATCAAAGTAAGGACCTCTATGAAAATTACCCTCACTAGGCGCCATACTCTCCTAGGTTGTGAAACCAAGCTTATGGAGTCAATGCAATGGAAACCAATACAATGGAGACCAAAGCTCGATACCACTTGTAGGATCGAAAGTATGTCTAGAGGGGGTGATTAGACTACTTGACAATATAAAATTCTGCCTTTTGACAAAGAACGGTTTTGGCAGATTCACAATTATGATCAAGTCAAGCATCACCCTACACATGCAATTCTAGAGTATAGGCAGCGGAAAGTAAATTGCACATGTAGTAAAGAGAGGTGGAGAAGAGCAAACGCAATTTTGGAGACGCGGTGATTTTTCTCGTGGTTCCGATAGGTGGTGCTATCGTATTTCCACGTTGATGGAGACTTCAACCCACGGAGGGTAACGATGCGAGAGTCCACGGAGGGCTCCACCCACGAAGGGTCCACAAAGAAGCAACCTTGTCTATTCCATCATGGCCTCACGCCCACGGAGGGCTAGCCTTACTCGGGTAGATCTTCACGAGTAGGCGATCTCCTTGCCCTTACAAACTTCTTGGTTCAACTCCACATCTCGACGGAGGCTCCCAAGCGACACCTAACCAATCTAGGAGGCACCACCCTCCAAAAGGTAATAGATGTTGTAGATGATGATGAACTCCTTGCTCTTGTGCTTCAAATGATAATCTCCCCAACACTCAACTCTCCTCACTGATTTGGCTGTGGTGGAAGAAAGGATTGAGTGGAAAGCAACTTGGGAAGGCTAGAGATCAAGCTTCATATGGTGGGAGTGGAGCAACTTGATCTCAACACAAGGGTAGGTAGTTCTCTTCTCGTAAATGTAAGGTAGGAGTGGTAGATCTTTCGATGGCTCTCTCCACGAATGAAGAGGGGGTGGAGGGTATTTATAGCCTCCACACAAAATCCAACTGTTACACATTTGACCAATCTCGGTGGGACGAAGTTGACAACTCGGTGAGACCGAAGTTGACAACTTCGGTGAGACCGATAGTTCAAATAATGTGAGCGTTGGGATTTTCGTGGGACCGAAAATACAATCTCGGTTAGTCCGATTCGTGCAATGACAAGAGCAAGCCAATTTGGTGGGACCGACTTCATCATCTCGGTGACACCGATTTGATGACGAAGGTTCTGAAGCTTGGTAACTCAAGTTTCGTGAGACCGAGTTGAATCGGAAAATCCGAGTTTTCTAGGGTTTGGCTTTATGGCTGAGGTGGTTCATCTCGGTGTGGTGAGTTTGGAAAATCGGTGGGACCGAGACTACTTATGAGTGTATATGGCGGTGAAAGTTGCTGATAGTTTAGGAGATGTATCACTAAGCACTTGAGCAACCAGATCATCATCATAACCTCATCCCCTTTTAATAGTATTGGCTTTTCCTATGGACTCAATGTGATCTTGGATCACCAAACCAAAAATGGAGTCTTGAGCTTTTGCCAATGCTTGTCTTAGCATTTTGAGGGGTCCACTTCTTCAGTCCTTGCCATACCCATATCACTGAACTCTCTGAAATGATTCTCAAGTAACTATTAGTTCAATGATATATATGTTGTTATTAATTACCAAAACCACCCGGGGATTAGTTGCACTTTCAGGAGGCCGGGAGTCGTGGGACCCGACCGGGGCGGCGAGGGAGCGGCTCCGGCGCGGGCACGAGGTCCGGCGAGGCCGCGTGAAAGCGATGGCGGCGGAGGTCCGCGAGGTTTTGCGGCGGCGAGCGGGCGGCTGCCGGAGCGCGACGGCGGCCAAGACGGCCGGGCGCTGGGCGCTGAAGGCTCCGGCCGGGCGAGGCGGGCGCTGGGCATGAGGGCGCTGGGCGGGCCAAGCGGCGAGCGGAGAGGCGGCGAGGCGGCGGCGGCGCAGAGGCCGAGGCGCTGAGGCGGGCGCCTTCGGTCAGAGGCGGCGGCGGCGGCGATCAGACTCTGTGAACTATGATGGGCCCATGGGCTGGGCTTTCGCGGGCGCGCTGACCGCGGCGGTGTGACGTGGCGGCGCGGAGCGGCCGAGGCGGCGGAGGAGGTGACATGGTGCGCACCGATTGGCCGGGGTGACGCGGCCGGCGGACTTGTCCGGCCGGGGGCGGACGCGTCCGGCGGCGGAGAGGGAAAAGCTAGGGTTAGGGGGATTTTCATCCGCGAATTTGGAAGGAGGAGGCATATTTATAGGTAGAGGGAGCTAGGAGAGTCCAAATGAGGTGCGGTTTTCGCCCACACGATCGTGATCGAACGACCGAGAGAATGGAGGGGAGTTAGATGGGTTTTGGGCCACTTTGGAAGGGGTGTTGGGCTGCAACAAAAGAGGGCTTTGCGGTTACCCGGTTAACCGTTGGAGTATCAAACGACCTCCAAATGGCACAAAACTTGACAGGCGGACTACCGGTGCTATACCAAGGCTGCTTGGCAAACCTCGGGCCATTCCGAGAAAGTTTAATACCCACACAAGAGAAGAGGCAAAAGGGGGACGCCGGAGGGCATAGGAGTGTCGGATTGTAAAACGGACAACGGGAAAATGCTCGGATGCATGAAACGAACATGTATGCAAAATGAAATGCACATGATGACATGATAAAATGCAAATGATGACATGGAAAAGTGCAACACGCAAGCAAATGACATGGCAACGACGGCGAATAACTGGCGGACACCTGGCGCATCAGATCCGGGGCGTTACAGGCACCCACGACAACTTCCGCACGGAGCTGGTCGACTTCGACATCGCCCCCATCGGCCTCTGAGGGAGTCCTGGACTAGGGGGTGTCCGGACAGCCAGATTATCATCGTCCGCCGGACTCCAAGACTACGAAGGTACAAGATTGAAGACTCCGTCCCGTGTCCGGATGGGACTTTCCTTGGTGTGGAAGGCAAGCTTGGCGATACGGATATGTAGATCTCCTACCATTGTAACCGACTCTGTGTAACCCTAGCCTCCTCCGGTGTCTATATAAACCGAAGGGCTTTAGTCCGTAGGACACAACATACATTACAACAATCATACCATAGGCTAGCTTTAGGGTTTAGCCTCCTTGATCTCGTGGTAGATCCACTCTTGTACTACCCATATCACCAATATGAATCAAGCAGGACGTAGGGTTTTACCTCCATCAAGAGGGCCCGAACCTGGGTAAAACATTGTGTCCCTCATCTCCTGTTACCATCCGCCTAGACGCACAGTTCGGGACCCCCTACCCGAGATCCGCCGGTTTTGACACCGACATTGGTGCTTTCATTGAGAGTTCCTCTGTGTCGTCATCGATAGGAAGGATGCCTCCACCCGTCTTCAAAGACGGTGTTTTTATAAAGGGCCTTGGCACGCCAAACTATCCGGCTAGGTGGTTTTCTTATGACCGCCTGTCCGGCCACCATTTCGACAATGACTTCTCAAGTCGTTAGAAGCAATCTTCGCGTCAGCTCAAAATCTGCTGAACAGTTGGATCCGATAGAGCTCTCGTCCGTTAACGAGCTCTTGGATCGCATCACCGCCCTGGGAGTCGCTACAGACTACAATCAGATTGGGCTTAAAACCGATCTGATAGAGATTAACTCTCCCCAGGCCACCCACCACATCGCAGTGGTAGAGGAGCAATACGGCAACTCTTCGCCTATACTGAAAACTAGTCACGTCCGGATTCCCGAACCCGCCATGCCGGATTTCCGCGGAGGGACGGACTTCGATCGAGCATTGAACTCAAAACCATGCATCGCTCCGGACTCGCTGGATCGTATCCAGCAACCCAAGCTTCCGAATGCGGAGACTTCTTGGCCTTTAAGCCCCAAGATGGGCAGGGATCCGGATTTTAGTCCACCCACCCGCCCAGACATATGCGATCTATCTCCTATACGGCAAGAGCCCGCTGAAACAGTACATCACTACTGGGCCAGATTCCTCCTGGTTATGGACAAGATAAAGGACTGCCGACAGGAAAACGCAATCTCAATCTTCCGCAATAATTGCACGAACAAGGGAATATTGAACGCCATCGATCGTCGTAAAATTACACGCCTTGCCGATCTGGCGTCCATAGTACGAAAGTACTGTGCGATGGAGAGTTTCCGGAAAACAGAAAACTAATTTTGGGATAATCCGGCCCCAACCCCAGTCCGCAACAAAAGGGTGCCTTACACTCAGGCCCCAGATGCAAAAATGAAAAAGCAAAAACCCAACAAAGGGCACGGAACCATACTGGAGGGATGGCTCAATGGACCATGTAAGCTTCATAGTACAGGAGGAGCCGTCCCAACACATAGCCTTCGAGCATGTTGGGTATTACGGCAGGTGGCCAAAAGTGGCGAGGAGCTTCTAGCCCAGGAAAACCACCCCAACAACACCAGTACGGTATCAACAGTCTTCGAGACCTTCGCATCAAACAATATGCGAAAACAAACAATCCAGCGGACTACGCAAGTCTACCAAGTAGCAACAAAAATCCATGGGCGACACAGCTATTACCTTCAACGCCAACGACGAGGCTAAATTCCGAACAGCCAGAGCGCCAGCCGCACTGGTGCTTAGTCCCATAGTGGACGGATTTCGACTGACAAAAGTCCTCATGGATGGCGGCAGCGGACTAAACCTCATTTACGATACGAGGAAACTCTGCGAAAAATGGAAATCGATTGGAGCCGTATTGAGCGAAGCAGCACAACCTTCAGAGGAATAATCCCTAGCCGGGAAGCGCGCTGCACCGGAAAAATCAACTCGATGTGGTGTTCGGCTCACCGGACAATTACAGATCCGAAGAAGTCACATTCCAAGTGGCCCCGTTCAGCAGCGGATATCACGCTATATTAGGACGAGAGGCATTCACAATTTTTCAAGCAGTACCTCATTACGGGTACATGAAGCTCAAAATGCCTGGGCCCGGCGGAATAATCACTCTCACCAGTGATCCGGACATAGCACTCCGCGCCGAAAACAAGACAGCCGCACTAGCCCTCGAGGCACTATCTGAAGCCTTAGCAGCAGAAGAACTCACCGCGCTGCGCTCTACGGTGAACAGGGACGATGTGATACTCGATAAAAGATCCAAGTCCACCTCCTTCAAACCAGCAGATGAAATAACAAAATTCCAGGTCCATCCAACGGACCCAACAAAGACGACCTCCATTGGGGCACAATTGAACCCCGAAGTAGACGCCGCACTGCGCGAATTCCTTCGGGAAAATTGGGACATTTTACCGCATCCTTCGGATATGCCCGAATCCCACGATTGGTAGAACACAGCCTAAAATCCTAAAGGATTTAAGCCGACCAAACAGGCTCTTGATGATTTTCCTAACCCAAAAGACAGGCAATGGGAGAAGAGCTAGCCAAACTATTGGAAGCCGGATTCATCAGAGATATGAAACATCCGGATTGGCTAGCAAATCTGGTAATGGTACCAAAGAAGGACAAATCGTGGCGCCTCTGTGTCGATTTTAAAGACATCAATAAGGCTTGCCCAAAGGATCCCTTCCCTCTCCCCCGCATCAACCAAATTATCGATGCTACCGCAGGGCACGACTCATTGTGCTTCCTCGACGCATACTCTAGCTACCATCAAATCAAGATGGCAGAAGCAGACCAAGCCGCAACAGCATTCATCACTCCTTACGGACCATTCTGCTTCAAGACGATGCCCTTCGGACTTAAAAACGCCGGGGCAACATATCAGCGCATGATTCAAACATGCCTGGCTACCCAGATCGGCAAAACAGTCAAGGCATACGTAGACGACGTAGTCGTCAAAACAAAACATGTCGAAACTCTAGTAGACGATTTGAGGCTCACGTTCGACAACCTCAGAGCATATGACATCAAGCTGAACCGGAAAAATGTGTTTTGGGCGTACCAGCGGAAAACTCTTTGGCTTCATTGTATCCGTAGAGGAATCAAGCAAACCCAGCTAAAATCTGAGCTCATCACAGTTGGACATTCCAAAAGACCTCAAACAAATACAAAATTAACAAGATGCGTGGCAACTCTAAGCGCTTTATCTCCGTCTAGGAGAAAAGGCGTTGCCCTCTATCGCCTCCTCGGCGCACCGAACACTTTGAGTGGACGGATGCTGCCACTTCCGGACTCGAAGAAATAAAGGCCATATTGGCAACAAATCCGGTCCTGGCTGCGCCCAATCTGGGCGAACCAATGTTGTTATACATCGCAGCAACGCATCAAGTTGTAAGCGGTACTCGTCGTCGAGCGAGAGATGCGAAGGGCACAAATTCCCTCTTCAAAAACTAGTGTATTATGTATCCGCTGTGTTAACCCCCTGCAAGTCCCGTTACCCGCACTATCAGAAGATAGCATATGCGGTGTTCATGGCGTCCCGGAAGCTCCGACAATACTTTCAAGAGTGTTCGATAACAGTGGCCTCTGAAGTACCACTCAATGACATTATAAATAACCGCGACGCAACGGGCAGGATTGCAAAATGGGCCATTGAGCTTTTACCATTCGATATAACTTACAAACCTCGGCGAGCTATAAAGTCACAAGTTTTGGCTGACTTTGTCGCCGAATGGACCGAAGCCGAACTCCCTAAAGAGTATGGCGCATACTCCAATAGGACTATGCATTTCGACGTCTCTAAAATGTTGGCCGGACTGGGGGCTGGCATCATATTGACGTCCCCAACCGGAGACATAGTCCAGTATGTACTTCAAATAATGTACAAAGACTCCAACAACGCAGCCGAATACGAGGCCCTGTTACACGGTCTCCGGATGGCAGTCTCCATGGGCATTCAATGCCTAGAGGTGCGCGGGGATTCAAACCTTGCAATATCCCAAATAAACGGAGACTTGGACGCCAAGGATCCAAAAATGGCAGCATATCGTAATGCTGTCCTAAAAATGTCAGCTCGGTTTGAAGGACTCGAATTCCATCACATAGCCCGAGATAATAACCAAGCGGCCGACGTACTGGCACGCATCGGTGCGAAACGTGATGTTGTCCCTCCAAATATCTTCCTGGAACGGCTCTTCAAGCCATCCGTACTATGGGAAGAGGAGCCCGGAAGTGACAAACCGAAAAAAACCGCGCCAATCGGCGATTCAGCCGATGACATAACACCTTCAGCCCACGTCATAATGGCAGTAATCGCTCCGTGGACAGAACCATTCCTAGCCTACTTGCTTAGGCAGGAACTTCCCGAAGACCAAAACGAGGCTCGCTACATAGTCCGGCGATCGAAAGCCTACAAGGTCCATGAGGGAGAACTTTATAAGAAAAGCACAACCGGAGTCCTTCAAAGGTGTATCTCCGAAGAGGAAGGGCGAAACCTCCTGGCTGAAATTCATGCCGGACTAGGCGGACACCACGCAACAGCCCGGGCCCTTGTAGGAAAGGCATTCCGTATAGGGTTTTATTGGCCGACGGCCCGGGCAGATGCCCAAGACTTAGTCCAGAGATGCGTTGGTTGTCAGCTCTTTGCTAATCAGAGCCACATGCCGCCCACCGCCCTCAAAACTATACCCATTACCTGGCCGTTCATGATGCAGGGGCTTGATATGGTTGGACCCTTAAAGGGGGAACCCACAAGCAAAGGTACCTATTGGTCATGGTGGATAAATTCACCAAATGGATAGAGGCCAAACCGGTCAAAACGGCAGAGTCCGGACCAGTGATAGACTTTATATCCGGGGTAGTACACCGCTACGGAGTCCCACACAGCATCATCACCAACAACGGCACAAACTTCATAGCCGACGAGGTTAAGCCATGGTGCAAAAATATGGGCATCAAGCTTGACTACGCTTCAGTCTATCACCCTCAAACCAACGGTCAAGTGGAACGAGCAAATGGTCTAATAATGAGCGGCATTAAACCCAGACTAGTGCGGTCACTTACTAAATCTAACACGCACTGGGTCGAGGAGCTCGACTCGTACTCTGGGGGCTGCGGACAACGCCTAACCGCACTACCAGATTCACACCATTTTTATGGTATACGGCGCAGAGGCAGTCTTGCCCTGCGACATTATTCATGACTCACCTCGAGTGCGCATGTACGAGGAAAGAGAGGCCGAGCTTGATCGGCAGGACAGCTTGGACACATTGGAGGAAGAACGCGACGTCGCCAAGGCTCATTCCGCATTTTATCAGCAGCAGGCCCGAAGATATCAAAGCAGAGAAGTACGGGCCAAAACTTACAATGTTGGTGAACTAGTTCTACGCCTGCCGGACAAGAAAAAGGACAAGCTCAAGCCGAAATGGGAGGGCCCCTTCATTATTGATCATGTCCTGACCGGTGGAGCGTACCGTCTATGAAATGCGTCGGATAACCGACTCGAGCCGAACCCATGGAACGCAGCCCGCCTCCGAAGATTCTATGCCTAACGCCGGACTAAGAGTTCGTCCCCTTCCCCCGTCCAAACTTTTACACTTCGGCTGTCTTTTGTTTCTCTTTTCATACCTTTTTATTCAAAAGCCCTTAAGGGCCCACTTTCGCATTTTTCGCATACACGTGATGTGCCATCCGCACTCATTATTCCTAGGGGCTTCTTTTACAGAAGCTCAATTAAGGGTTTCATACCCAGCACATGTGTCAAGCTTCCACATGTACCTTTTACTCACCATTATATGCATCGATATGACTTAAGTTTTGGCCAATCTGGGTTGCCTGGCTCCTGTGCTTACCCCTACGTTCCCGATTGTTCAGCTAGGAGGTAAAGGAGCACCTCTGCGATTATTCTTGCCGGGTCAGCGGATGTGTACCTCGGACCGGTGAAGCCAAAGCTAGCATTCTTAAGGGAATATTCGGTCGGTGACTTAAAAGATGACTTTTACCTATTTATTTATCCGCCCCGGATGTTTTTCTCTTTCTTTGCAGTCCGGACATGCACTTTAGGGCATGCCTCCCAGAGAAAGGAACCCTTAACGGAACTATTCTCCCGGAAGATGTTTCTTACTAACCATGTAATATAACATAACTAGTTGGGCACTTATGCGATAAAGCACTAATGACCCCTACGCTGGTCTCCATGCATACCACGGTTGTTTCTAACCAAAAGGTATTCGACACACTCGGACTCGAGGGTCCCGAGGTTGAAGCGAAAAGGTCGGCAAAGACAAGCGATCTACAATCCGGCTAGAAGGCATTTCACATGTCACTTTAAAGGAAAACATACATTGTCAAATTCTATCGATTGTATTCCTCCTCAATCCCCTCTAACGGTCTGTCTAACTTACAGTCCCATTGGGAAAATTTAGCAGCCAACTCTACTTGGCTGTATACTAAACTCACAGGATCTCCTTCCCATCGGGCCCCACCGGTCCAACTTCGCCATGTGGTTGGGATCCGCCTTCTTATAACGCGTCTTCACCATGGCCCAAGCCTCCTGGCACCTTGACGGCAAGCGAAATCTTCCACAAACGCAGGCGGCTGCCTCCTCCTGCAGCTTCTCCATAAGCTCCCGAGGCCCTCGGGTAGGGAGAGGCTGGCCATAAAGCACAGACGACGCCGCTAATTGCCTGCCGAACTCGTTCGAGCAGTTGCAACAGCTCGGGAAGTTGATCACCCGTTGATATGGGCATCTCCTCCACAGGGCGACCTGTGAGTATACCTACAAGACATACTATGTCAATTTACTTCCTCGCCAGACTCTTCTTTTCAAATGAGTCCGCTCAAGCACTTACTATAAATGCCGCGACGAAGCCGCTGATTCTCCTTAACGGAGCTGGACAGCCCGGCTTGAGCGCCTTTCAACTCTTCTCCGAGCTTGGCGTTGGCATCTTGGAGCTGGTTCCTTTCTTGCTGCACCCTATTCAGCACTCTCTCGCCGGCCTTTAGCTGGCGCAGTAATTCTTGCCTGTCCGGATTTTGTCCGGCGGCACCTGCAATGTCACTATTAGACTTGCGCACACGCCGCACAGTGCTTATATTTATTAATAAAAATGTGTTACGGGAGGGGTCTCTGCGTCTCCTCCTGCGGCAACATGTCTTGACCTCAAGTTGGGCCTTGCATTCTTGCAGCTCGAGACAGTGGGCATTCTTCTCGGTAAGAGCCTCGTTTCAAATGATCCTTAAATCAGTTAACATAACTACTTTAAGTCTCGGGTGCTACTGGTATATATAACCATTAAAATTCCCTTACCCGTATGTCTTTCACATACTGCGCCGTGGCTCTGGTAAAACCATCTTGAGCAGCACGAAGGTGCGCGTCCCCTGCGTTAAAAGCGTCCAATGCCTCAGGGGAGAAGCACGCTTCATGAAATACTGTCCGGCGGCGCCTATGGTTCATGGCGCTCTCCACCTCAGACTTGGTGGCGGATAGTCTGTCGGTGTCCTCCGTTGGAGAAGGATCCGGCCCGCGTCTTGCGCTTGCCTCCCCCTCCAGGCCAGGCGCTGGAGCCTGGCCGGTGTAGGTTGGATCGGCAACTTCCGCGCCCGCAGTCCGGCGAGCGCTTTTTCTCCTATGAAGATCATGAGCACTCAGACGCTTCCTAGGAACGTTGCTCTGAAAATTCAAATACGAGTTATACCTTTGCGGCGACGCTTTCAGTCCGCACAGCATCCCTTTCCTTTGCGGTCCGGACTGACCTCTGTTGGTCAGCCGCCGCGGGCTCGGCTTCCTGCCATGAAGGCGCTTCCTGTAAAATGCCATCGTTCGCGAAGGTTAGAAATGGGCAAGGAAGAGATAATGGTGTCCGGACCTCGGTCACGATCACAGGAAGCGGATACGATCCGGGTAGTCCGCCGTAATGGCGACCAAAGCATTATCCATGCTTGGCGGGTGAAATACCCGTCGATCAGCTCCACCTTGATGTCCGAATCCTCTTGGAGGCGGATCGAGGATCTTTCTCGGATCCTCGGGTTGCGAGCAGGACTTACCATGTCCTTCACAGTCCGGCGTAGATCTGCGTCGAAGACATAATGTAAGCCTAAACTTGAAAGCATGGGTTGAGCCCTTAAAAGTGTTAACACCCCATCCTCTAGGGTTGTTCATGGAAAACCCATTCAAAGGGTTCGTTCGAAGGAAGTCCTCCTTCTCCCCTTATACAGGCTGGATAGGATCTCCACGGATCCTCGGTCGAATCCGGCCCTTCATGCCATGGCGGGTGGCATCGTCTTCCCGTTGAAATCCCACATAGGGTGGCCTCTGTATTGCAATGGATGTACCCCCGCATGATGCATGTCGCCATGACTCAATCATGGTCAACCGGAATGGGCGATAATCTTATTCGGCCCATCAAGTAATGGGCGCTCTTGTCTTCCTCAATCGGGGCTCCGTGGGCGCCCGGTGGCGTTTCTTGAGGAGCAGCACTAAACTCCGGAGGCCAATCTGGACTGGGTCCGCAGTGAGCATCTCCTATGTAAAACCACTCGGAAGGCCGGTCTTGGACGCCTTCTTGGGAGTACCGGATGGGTATCCGGTCCGGCGATCACGCCATATTTGGCGCCGCCCACTTGATATATGGACCCCTCGTGAAGCGAAGTGCGAGGCGAACAGCCTCTTCCACAATGCAAAATGGGGCTCAATGCCCAGGAATAGCTCAAAAGAGCTCGATCCCGCGATATGCAGGGATGAGGCGGTGTGAGGTGGTGGAGCTGAGTCCGTAGAACTCCGAGGAGCCCGCGGAGGAGCGGATGTATTGGGAATCCGAGTCCCTTATCAGATAAGGGATGAAGCATACTCGCTCCCCCTTATTGGGGCTTGGGTTAGCCTCCGCTTGCCTCCCACCTTGATAAGTAACCAGCCCGGCTCGAACCGGGACCATGAAGGCGGAGGAGATATCCCCCGCTTGGAGCTTCACTAGCTCGTTGTGCGGAACAGAGCACCTCCTCCAATCCCCTGGCGGTGGGCTGGGAGCGCGAGAAGAGGAGCCGCGTCGATGATCCATGATGGAATGGATTTTTAGGTCAAAGGCGCTCCCATGAAGTATTCGTGGGAGGAAGATGGTGTGGTTTGGATCTGGATTTTTGCCTCTTTTGTAGGCGGACGACTCGCACGACTAGGGGGTGAAACGTAAAAGACACCCTGGCTTTTCGCATTCGTGTGACGCGTGGAAAAAGGCTATTATTGGACGTAGAAGCCGAGGAACACAATATTTACGATGAAGCCGGACACTGTTCGGCAGGTACATGGAACTTGAAGGGAGAACCCGCCTTGCAATGCGAAGACTATATCTGTATTGGACTTATCGTCATTGAAGCCTGGTTAAAGGGCTCTTGAGGAGTCTGGACTAGGGGTGTCCGGACAGCGGACTATCATCATCCGCCGACTCCAAGACTACGAAGGTACAAGATTGAAGACTCCGTCCCGTGTCCGGATGGGACTTTC
>JAHHZJ010002946.1:0-26781 GCA_021437245.1 Aegilops speltoides | reverse complement strand
TTTGTAGCCACCGTCATTTATCTAACCGACATGTTAGATCACTTACTCCAAGACATCGACTTCATGGACGAATGCCGGAGATTTAATAGAACCAACCGCTTCCAGGCAATCGAAGACCACCATGCCATACATATACATGGTGGACACCCCAAAAGACGGGACGGCGAAGAAACAGCGGAGGCAGACTCTTTAAAGAAGCAGCCAAACGCCGCGCCGGGCCAAGGCCGCCTAAATCCCGCCACAAAGAAGAATGGAGATTCGCACAGAGATAATAATACCTGTAGAGTGCCGAAGACAATCCCTCCAAAGAAGATTCAGCGCAGAGGATGTGGCATAAAGCTCACAGAGGGCGGCGTATTTAAGAGGATGAGGATTATAACTATATGCTCCCTCCTCAAGACGGCAAGCTCAACGGCGACGAATTGCTGTGACCGAGGATCCTGTCGAACAAAAGCGCTCAAGCGCAGGATTATCGCCATAGCAAACAGCCTAAAGAAAAGCAGCAGCAGCTTCAAGCTGATCAGACTGGCCGGCCGATCGATGGACCGAGGTCCTCGCGTCAAGAGTACAAACTCGAACGCCCCTTTAAAAGTTACCTAAGACGCAAGCTGCTCCTCCGATTAGAGGAGGAAGCATATATACCTCCATCACCAACAAGACGATATGGCCGATCACCACCCTGCGTGGTCGTGACAGAGAGGCATCCAGTGCCCTAGCCAAGACTATACCCCAGACGACGCCCAAAAGTACGGGCCAAGAGGGAACGCTACGGACTTGCGTAGACATATGGAGGACAAAGCAAGGCAATCCAGATCCATCTATGGATCACGAGGGCGCCTTACGACCCACGACGTAATACCGCCACGGATACAATAACCTTCGCCGTCACATAGCAGACAAGGTTTCTCGAGCCGCTACCGCGACATCGCCAATATAGGGGCGCCGCACAACCGCTTATGCTTCATCGACGGCGTAATGGATCATCGATCCTCAAGGGTTTAAACTCAGAACATCGAATCTTACGATGGCACAACAGACTTCATGGTCCGGATCAAGATTACCTTCTCCACATCCATATGGCCCGGGCGATGATCTCCACGCCATCAAGTACCTCCCACTCAAGCTTAAAGGACCAGCTCAACATTGGCTTAACAGCCTTGCCCGCAGAGTCAATTGCGTTGGGAAGACCCGAGGCGTGATTCCTTGATAACTTCCAAGGCACATATATAAGCGACTCACCGCACGCCGATGACCTAAGCCACATCATTCAAAGAGCTGATTTAATCGCCGCATAACTCGACACGGTTCTTGACGAAGAAAATCAAATCGCCGATTGTCCTCGGATGCGAGGCCCTTGCAGCTCTTCAAACATAACATCCGGATTTAATGGCTAGCCCGCACCGGGGCAGAAAAGCCAAATCCATGGCAGCCCTCACATCGCAATGACCCGCTTATGCTGAGAGGACAGCTGCAGCCCGTAGCAACAATCTCCGTAAAATTCGCAGTCCGGATAAAGGACAACAACGGCAGTCATGTTTAAACAAAACAAGCGCCGCATTAACGGCGATTTATAAGGAGGATACGGCAGCCAACGCCGATTCCGAGGTTCTAAACCCGCCGCCAAGAAGCCATTCAAAAGAACCACACCGGTCCGCCCAATCTGGACCGAATACATCGACCGCTTATGCCGATACATGGCACTCCTAAAGCCCGCTAACCACACTAATAGAGACTGCTGGGTGTTCAGCAGGCCGCAAGTTAGTCCGTCAAAACAATGACAATGGGCTAAACAATGACGACGAGGAAGAGACCGACCACGAACAACAGAGGATGTATGGTTTTCCCCACAAGTGCGAATCGGTGAATATGATATACGCGACCACATACCCAAGAGGGAGAGGAACGCGCACTAAGGACGCCTCATGCGCGGAGCCACCGCCTCAAAGTTCAACCCATGGTCCTTGAGGGAGTCTCGATTAGGGGTGTCCGGATAGCCGACTATCATTATCCGCCGACTCCAAGACTACGAAGATACAAGATTGAAGACTCCGCCCGTGTCCGGAGGGGACTTTCTTGGCGTGGAAGGCAAGCTTGAAATACCGATATGTAGATCTCCTACCATTGTAACCGACTGTGTAATTCTAGCCTCCTCCGTGTCTATATAAACCGAGGGCTTTAGTCCGTGAGGGACAACATACATTACAACAATCATACCATAGGCTAGCTTCTAGGTTTAGCCTCCTTGATCTCGTGGTAGATCCACTCTGTACTACCCATATCATCAATATTAATCAAGCAGGACGAGGGTTTTACCTCCATCGAGAGGGCCCCAACTCGGGTAAAACATCGTGTCCTCGCCTCCCGTTACCATCCGCCTAGACGCACGTCGGGACCCCTACCCGAGATCCGCCGGTTTTGACACCGACATTGGTGCTTTTATTGAGAGTTCCTCCGTGTCGCCACCGAGCAGGCTTGATGGCATCTTCAACCGTAAACGCCGTCCGTGGTGAGACTTTTCCTGCATGTATCTTCAGATTCGGGCGTTTCGGGCTTCGCGCCCAATTCACTTAGCCGCCTAGAGCAGATTGAAAGCTACGCCCGGCCGCAGTCGATTTGAAGCTTAAACTTCACGGCCGATGTCCGCGGAGACTTGATCTTTGACGGACTCGAGCTACGCCTAAGCGCAAGACCAGAACGATGGGCACGATCTTGTTTCGCCATCGGTCAAAGGCTTTTGGTGGCCGACACGGATCCGCTTCGCCATTAGCCCGAGCCGATCGCCAGATCAAGGTCGGTGGATAGACGCCACCGGGGCTTCAACATCCACGGCGATGGAGCCAACACTAATCTTGTCCCTTGCGAAAGTCGTGATTCCGAGGCGCCGACACCTTGTCGGACTCAACCTCCCGCTTACTCTACCAATCGATCCGATTGGGCGCCGTTATGGAATTCACCGCCATGACATCTTTCCAACACTCGCTTTTGGCGATATCCTGAATTCACTAAAGCATCTCTCGCTATCGAGAGTCTCGCCGGACTATGGCTGGATGGTTGGGGTACGACGCACGAAGAAATTCAGAGCCCACCCACCACCCACTTTGTAGCCATAATGCCGACCATCTAACCGACATGCTAGACTATGACCAAGACATCGACTTATGGACGACGATGCCGAGACGATCAGAACCAGCCACAGGGCACCGAAGACCACCTCACATACTATATACATGGTGGACACCCCAAAAGACGGGGACGGCGAAGAAACAATGGAGGCGACTCTTTAAAGAAGCAGCCCAAACGCCAAGGCCGCGCCAAGCGCCGCCTAAATCCCGCCACAACAAGAATGGAGATTCCGCACAGAGATAATAATACTCCAGAGAGTGCCGAAGACAATCCCTCCAAAGAAGATTCAGCGAGGAGGATGTAGGTAAGCAAGCCCTCATGAGAGGGCGGCATTTAAGAGGTTGAGGATCATAACTATATGCCTCCTCGAAGACGGCAAGCCTCAACGATGACGAATTCGTGCAGACCGAGGATCCCGTCAACAAGAGCGCTTGCCGCAGGCTTATCGCCACAAAGAAACAGCCTAAAGAAAAGCAGCAAGAATAGCTTCAAGTCGATTAGACTCGTCACGATCGATGGACCGAGGTCCTCGCGTCAAGAGTATAAACTCGAACGCCCTCCAAAAGTTACCTAAGACGCAAGCTGCTCCTCGATTAGAGGAGGAAGCATACATACTTCCATCACCAGCAAGACGATATATCGACCGACCACCCTGCGGTCGTGATAGAGAGGCATCCAGCCCCTCTACCAAGACCATACCCCAGATCGCCCAAAAGTACGGCCAAGAGGGAACGCTACGGACGGCGTAGACATATTGAGGACAAAGAAGGCAATCCAGATCCATCTATGGATCATGAGGGCGCTTTCACGACCCTACGCATTTAATACCGCTGCTACGGATACAATAACTCGCCGGCCGAACACAAAGCAGACAAGGTTTCTCGAGCTGCGCCGCGACATCGCCAATACAGGCGCCAGACACCCGCTATGCTTCATCGACGAAGTAATGGATCATCGATCCCCAAGGGTTTAAACCCTAAACATCGAATCTTACGATGAGCACAACAGACTCATGGTCCGGATCAAGATTACCTTCTCCACATCCATATGGCCCGCAAGGGACGATCTCCACGCCATCAAGTACCTCCCACTCAAGCTTAAAGGACCAGCTCAAGATTGGCTTAACAGCTTGCAAGAAGTCAATTGGTGTTAAAGACCGAGGCCGCATTCCTTGATAACTTCCAAGGCACATATGTATAACCACCGTGACGCCATGACCTAAGCCACATCATTCAGAGCTGATTTAATCAGCCGCATAATTCTCGACACGGTTCTTGACTTAAGAAAATCAAATCGCCGATTGTCCTGGATGCGAGGCCCTTGCAGCCTTCAAACATAACATCCGGGACGAATGGCTAGCCCGCACCGGGGTGAAAAGCCAAATCCATGGCAGCCCTCACATCGTTAATGACCCGCTTATGCTGGAGAGGACAGCCAGCTAGCCCGTAGCAACAATCTCCGTAAAAATTCTGGCAGTCCGATACAAAGGACAACAACGCAGTGTCATGTCGAACAAAACAAAAGCGCCGCATTAACGGCGACGATAAGGAGGATACGGCAATCAACGCCGATTCGAGGCTCTAAACCCGTCACGGAAGAAGCCATTCAAAAGAACCACTCCGGTCCGGCCTAACTGGACCGAATATCACCGCTTATGCCGATACATGGCACCTCCTCAAAAGCCGCCTAACCACACTAATAGAGACTGGCTGGTAGCCCAAGCAGCCGCAAGTTAGTTGGTCAAAACAATGACAAGGCTAAACAATGATTTACGAGGAAGAGACCCCACCAACAACAACAGAGGATGTAAGGGTTTTCCTCACAAGTGCGAACGGTGAATATGATATACGCGACCCACATACCCAAGAGGGAGAGGAAACGCACTAAGGGACGTTTATGCGATGGAGCCACCGCCCAAAGTTCAACCCATGGTCCTTGAGGGAGTCCTCGATTAGGGGGTGTCCTGATAGCCGACTATCATTATCCGCCGCACTCCAAGACTACGAAGATACAAGATTGAAGACTCCGCCCCTGTCCGGAGGGACTTTCTGGCGTGGAAGGCAAGCTTGGAAATACCGATATGTAGATCTCCTACCATTGTAACCGACTGTAAACCTAGCCTCCTCCTGTCTATATAAACCGGAGGGCTTTAGTCCGAGGGACAACATACATTACAACAATCATACCATAGGCTAGCTTCTAGGTTTAGCCTCCTTGATCTCGTGGTAGATCCACTTGTACTACCCATATCATCAATATTAATCAAGCAGGACGAGGGTTTTACCTCCATCGAGAGGGCCCAACTCGGTAAAAACATCGGTCCTCGCCCTCGCTACCATCCGCCTAGACGCACAGCTCGGGACCCCTACCCGAGATCCGCCGGTTTTGACACCGATATTGGTGCTTTCATTGAGAGTTCCTCCGTGTCGCCACCGATAGGCTTGATGGCATCTTCAACTGTAAACGCCGTCTGTGGTGAGACTTTTTCCCCGCATGATCTTCAGATTCGCGAGCTTCGCCCGCGCCCAATTCACTTAGCCGCCTAGAGCAGATTGAAAGCTACGCCCGGCCGCCAGTCGACGAAGCTTAAACTTCACGGCCGACGTCCGCGGAGACTTGATCTTTGACGGACTCGAGCCACAAGCCAAGCCGCCGCGATCAGAACGATGGCACGATCTTGCTCACCAATAACAAAGGCTTTGGTGCGTCGACACGGATCCGCTTCGCCATTAGCCCGAGCCGATCGCCCAGATCGGAGGTCGGTGGATAGACGCCACCGGGGTTTCAACATCCACGGCGATGGAGCCGAACACTAATCTTGTCCTCTTGCGAAAGTCGTGGATTCCGAGGCGCCGGACACCTTGCCGACTCAACCTCCCGCTTCTACCAATCGATCCGGATTGGGCGCCGTTATGGAATTCACCGCCATGACATCTTTCCAACACTCGCTTTTGGCGATATCCTGAATTCACTAAAGCATCTCTCGCTATCAGAGAGTCCCGCCGGACTATGGCTGGATGGTTGGGGTACGGACGACTAAGAAATTCGAGCCCACCCACCACCCACTTTGTAGCCATCGCCGATTTATCTAACCGACATGTTAGACTACGACCAAGACATCGACTTATGGACGATTATGCCGGGAGATTTATCAGAACCAGCACCTACCATGGCAATCGAAGACCACCTCCATACGACATATACATGGTGGACACCCTAAAAGACGGGACGGCGAAGAAACAATGGAGGCAGCACTTTAAAGAAGCAGCCCAAACGCCGGCCAAGGGCGCCGCCTAAATCCCGCCACAACAAGAATGGAGATTCCGCACAGAGATAATAATACTCCAGAGAGTGCCGAAGACAATCCCTCCAAAGAAGATTCAGCAGAGGATGTGTAAGCAAGCCCTCATGAGAGGGCGGCATTTAAGAGGTTGAGGATCATAACTATATGCCTCCCTCTAAGACGGGCAAGCTCAACGATGACGAATTCGCTGCACCCGAGGATCCTGTCAACAAGAGCGCTTAAGCGCAGCTTATCGCCACAAAGAAACAGCCTAAAGAAAAAGCAGCAATAGCTTCAAGCTGATTAGGACTCGTTGCCGATCGATGGACCGAGGTCCTCGCGTCAAGAGTATAAACTCAACGCCCCTCCAAAAGTTACCTAAGACGCAAGCTCGTTCCCGATTAGAGGAGGAAGCATACATACTCCATCACCAAAGCAGACGATATGGCTCGACTGACCACCCCGTGGTCGTGACAGAGGCATCCAGTGCCCCCACCAAGACCATACCCCAAGATCGCCCCAAAAGTACGGCCAAGAGGGAACGCCCGACTTGCGAGACATATTGAGGACAAAGCAAGGCAATCCAGATCCATCTATGGATCATGAGGGCGCCTTACGACCCACGCATTTAATACCGCCGGCTTGGATACAATAACCGCCGGCCGAACACAGCAGCATAAAGGTTTTCGAGCTGCGCCGCGACATCGCCAATATGTGGGCGCCAGACACCCGCTTATGCTTCATCGACGAAGTAATGGATCATCGATCCTCAAGGGTTTAAACCCTAAACATCGAATCTCACGATGGCACAACAGACTTCATGGTCCGGATCAAGATTACCTTCTCCACATCCATATGGCCCAAGGACGATCTCCACGCCATCAAGTACCTCCCACTCAAGCTTAAAGGACCAGCTCAAGATTGGCTTAACAAAATTTTGCCCGCAGAGTCAATTGGTGTTAAAGACCTCGAGGCCGATTCCTTGATAACTTCCAAGGCACATATGTGCGACCACCGTACGCCGGCATGACCTAAGCCACATCATTCAGCAGCCTGCATTTAATCGCCGCATAATTCGACACGGTTCTTGACGAAGAAAAATCAAATCGTGGATTGTCCGGATGCAGAGGCCCTTGCAGCCTATAAACATAACATCCGGGACGAATGGCTAGCCCGCACTGGGCAGGAAAAGCCAAATCCATGGCAGCCCTCACATCGCAATGACCCGCTTATGCTGGAGAGGACAGCCGGCTAGCCCGCAAGAACAATCTCCGTAAAAATTTTGGCAACCGGATACTAAGGACAACAACGGCAGGTCACATCGAAACAAAAACAAGCGCCGCATTAACGGGCGATGATAAGGAGGATACGGCAACAATGCCGGGTTCCGAGGCTCTAAACCCGTCACCGAAGAAGCCATTTGAAAGAACCACCCGGTCCGTCCAATCTACACCGAATACTCACCGCTTATGCCGTATACATGGCACCTTTGAAAAGGCAGCTAACCACACCAATAGAGATTGTTGGGTGTTCAAGCAGCCGACAAGTTAATTGCCAAAACAATGACAAGGGCTAAACAAATGATAACGAGGAAGAGACCCGCCACGAACAACAGAGGATGTATGGTTTTCCCCACAAGCACGGATGGTGAATATGATATACGCGACCCACATACCCAAGAGGGAGAGGAACGCGACTAAGGGACGCCTATGCGATGGAGCCACGCCTAAAGTTCAATCCATGGTCCTCTTGTCCGATCACTTTCGATCAAGAGACCATCCGACCAGCATACGCCATGGTGGATTCGCCAGATTGGTTTTAGACCCAATCGCCGATGGATTTCACTCTCACGAGTCCCGATGGACGGCGGCAGAGCTCTAACTCGCTTTATCAGATACAAGGCGAAATGGGCATAGACCCATCAAGGATTAAACCTACAAAGACAACCTTTAAAGGTGTCATCCCAGAGGGAAGCCAATCAGACAAAGCTCACCACACCGAAGTGGTCTTCGGATCCCAGATAATTTCCGAGCGAAGACTTAATCTTCGACATAGTCCCGCTTCAAGAGCGGCTATCACGCTCGCTTCGGACGAACCGCTGCTGTAAAATTCAACGCGTGCCGCATTATGCATACCTAAAGCTCAAGATGCCAGCCCTCGTGAGTCATCACGGTCAATGGAATACGGAACGCCCCTCCAAACGGAGGAACATACAATGCCTCGCAGCAGTATACAGAGCAGCCTCTTAAGGCATTTCGAGCCCGCCGTAAAAGGCCGGATACAAATAAACGCTACCGAGCAATGCCAATCAAGACCACTGGGCGCGATCGAGCATGCGAGTAATGCGGTCCCAACCTCGCTCACAAGATGATCGCAATAATAACCCTCCAGCACATCATTGGCGCTTTGAGATACCATGGGCGAGGGAAAGGGGCACGATCACAATGGACCCAGAGTGCGGCTCAACCACACCAGGCCTCGCAAGTGCCCCCTTCTTTTTTTCACTTTATCTTTGTGTACACAGGACTCATATAAAAGTCCCGTCCGGCATGTAACCGCCAACTCATGATGCAACAATCGTGGACTAAAGAAGGCCGCGATTTAACATTCTGTGGTCTCACTTACGAGCATTAAATTCGATTATATACACCAAGTTCTGCAGCTCATCCCCGCAGGGGACATGTTTATTTAGTCCAAATCCCTTGCTTATCAAGATCGTTTGTATCAGTCCGCTTACTAGCAGATTTCTTTCATAAATAATGCAGCACCTTTTTATTGCAATTGCATTATCTTTATATATATGTTCATTACATGACATCTTGCACCAGATATTTTGGTACGGCCAACACGCCAGGGCTTCGCTTCCCAAATTATGGTGTGATAAAGTCCAACACTTTCACAAGTGCGCACCTCGAACTTATAGCATTATATGAATCGCCCGAATCATGTCTTGGGTCAATAGTTGGGTTTCTGCCCCACGCTTTTGGTGCCTTACGCCCGCTCACGGCTAAGGTGGACCGAGAACCATCGCGATTGCGCCTTGCTGAGCCGGGCGAGCGCTCAAAGGAGAAAGCTAAAATCGACCGGCATGATAAGGCGAGAGATCGTCGCTGCTCGAGAGGTTTTTCGTCCTTAAAGACTCACGCCGCTTCGAAGGAAGTTCCGACAATGTCCGATGAAGGCGTGATAGCGCCGGATTCGGCCTCCGAATACCGGGGCTTCACCAAATTTAAAATTATAGAATTCTATGGCTAAGGAGAGTGTTCAAGCATTATAAGTCCGTTGCTTTGTTCGTGTGTTGAGCGCCTCGATGGACCCAACAATGGGAACAAGAGTGCTCAAGTTTATCCCAACACCCCAAAGACTGTGGCTTGGGGGTCAAGCCAACGACTTGCCATCTCTCGATTTTATAAACGCCGCATGTAAGGTAATATTTTAAATTAAACAAGCGTTGCTTAACGCAAGACATGAACAAAGTTTCAGCGCGCAGGATAATACACAAAGAAATTCATTCAAAGATTACATTTCGGTCACTCATCGCAATATTATGGCTCCTTCAGACAATTTTATAATACTTCTCCGGCAGATACTCCTCCCGGGCGGTGGGTCCGTGAGAAGCTTCTCCGCATCCAACTTGCCCTAAGCAGCCTTTGTGCGGGCAAGGGCCCGACGAGCGCTTTCAATACAAAGCGAGCGCTGATGACCTCCACCTGTGGGCATGCATCCACCAGCAACAGACGAGGCCAAAGTAGCTCCCAGTGCATGGCCTGCCCAGCCACAATGGACTATGAGGCCCTTCATGGCCTCCTCACTACCTTGTGGAGTTCGACCAACTCCTTCGCTGGTCGCTTGGGGGCACCGGATGGCCGGCCTCAGCGCATCGAGACTAGAAGACCTTCTCCGCCGAGCCCCTCCTCGCCACGATAGAATGCGGCGGATCGACGACTACGCGCAGATCCGCAAATGCACCGAGAGCTCCGACGCGGTAAGTGTCGTAGTTCACATTAACATGCCTGCTGGTATGAAAAATGCCTTACCCGCCGCTATTTTCTTTATATCTTCAACCTCCTCAAGGGCCTTACGGGCCTCGGCCTTGGCGGATTTGGCACTTTCGAGAGCCAAGGCAAGCTCGACTCGAAGTCTTGAGTCACGCCCAAACTCTCATGCTTTTCCATGAGAGCCTCGAGCTCTTGCCGAACTTCCGCCACTGTGTCTCCTGCTTTTCGCTGCTCCGCCACGGCGTCAAGATCATGCTCGCCACGGACACAGCCTCCTTCGTGGCTGCCACATCGTTAGTGGCCCCGCAATACACATATTATCCTTGTTAATTTTATTGCAAGCAAAATCCTTTTCTCAGAAGGTACATATTAAAAGTGGTGTTACTCACCTTCTTTTCCTCGAGCTGCTTCTTTGCATGGCCGAGCTCTTGCTCGACCGCCGAGATCCTTCTAGCACATCGACTTCGCCACACGCGGCAGAGGCCAAAGAATAAGAGCCTCGCAAACCCATATTGACATATTTTTTAGCAACCCCTGCATATCTTGTTAGATCCTCATCCGCTTTTCTTTCCAACACCAAACCGAGCATCAGGCTACCGTTTATGCGGTATTACATTACATGATTTTAATTTCTACCTCAAAGCCTGTTAAAGGTTGTCAAGAAGCCTGGCCAGCCCGCTTTTGGCGAAGCTGAACTTTTGAATCACCGCACTCATGATAGTGCGGTGTTCTTCCTCGATGGAAGCGCCTTTGCCGCCCAACAGTTATCCGCGCCCGTTGGACGGAGGCCGCCGTGTCACGGTCTTGCCCTTCTTTCGAGGCCGCTTGTTGGACTCGAACCATCGCGGGTTCCGATGTAGAGTCCGGC
This sequence comes from Aegilops speltoides, assembly GCA_021437245.1. Taxonomy (NCBI): domain Eukaryota; kingdom Viridiplantae; phylum Streptophyta; class Magnoliopsida; order Poales; family Poaceae; genus Aegilops; species Aegilops speltoides. The sequence goes on along the minus strand of JAHHZJ010002946.1, from coordinate 15,509 downwards.
GAAGTCCGGATGTTGCTCGATGGCGCCCGAGCCTCCTCCCGATGGGTCCTTCTCGATCCCACCGTGTCCTTGTCAAGGGTAGAGGCAGGTGGAAGTGAATTCACATCCGACGAGGCCAATGACCTGCTCGATGAGTCGGGAGGTCGCCATCGGCCGGACTATGGATGTAATGCGGCGTTAGAAGGACACTACATGACATGAAAGATATTGCTCATAAAGGATCCGGACACTTACGATCTTGTTTGACGCCTCGCCCTTGAGGCCATTTCATCCTCGCCAACGCTGGTGTTGGCGAACCGTCCGGGAGATAGTTCTCCTCTGACCCTTCGCCTCCCCGATTGGGGAAGCCTTCCTTCTTCTCTCCTCCGGAGGGAATACCTCCTCCTCGCCTTCGGGGAGGAGTCCTCATCGCTGCCGACGCCTGATTATGGGAACTTTTCGAGTCCCCGCGCCACCTTTCTGGTTTTCTTCTCCGCACCACGCGGCGGTGTGGAACCAGAGCCTCGCTAAGCGCGCCCACTGGTCTTCGCGCATGGGAGCCGGGCCGATAAGCAGCTTGGCCTTTCCATCCATTCCTCACAAAGGAAGAGGCAGAATAAACCCCAATCGAGTCAATTTAATTATCACAAGTGTCCCATAGTGGGGTTGAATCACTTACCTCGCCGCTGGATACTCCGAGCTGAACTGGTCTTCCGTCATGATGCGGGGCTTCAAGCACTTTGAACAGACCTCCAGCGCCTTCAGATGTTGTATCAAAGAGCCCGCTTAGCTCCTCGGTGCTGTTCCGCATTGAACTCCCACAAATTGAATGCCCGTTGTTGGCATGGGAGGATCCGCCGATGAGCATGACTTGGACCACGCCGACGAGCCTAAGCCTATTACTCACCATCTTCTTGATGCAGCTCGAGTCCCGCCACCTCCACGGATCGCCCCACCGGAAGCCCTTCTTTCCAGAGGTGAGCTGCGGGGGATGCCAGATCTAAACTCGGGGCCGCCGCCATGTAGGTTTGCGCGCTCGGTGATGTAGAGCCACCCCGATTGCCACCCCTTGACGGAGTCCACAAAGGTCCTTCGAGCTAAGGACGCTGGGTAATTTACCCAACATGGCGCCCAAGATTCCGCTTATGCGTTCTTCACAACCTTCGCTTGACGTTGAAGGTCTTGAGCCACAGTCAAGTGGGGCCGGATGCGAGGAAGGTTTCGCATACCCATTTATAAACGCCGAGATGTTGAGGATGAAGTTCGTGCCGATCGTTGAAATCTGTGCCGTAGTAAAACATGAGCCCCTGACAAATTGATGGAGCGGAAAGCCCAAATCCATGTGGAAGTGGGGAGGAAGACGACCTCTCATGAGGCCCGGGTAGGGATGAGCTGCCCTCGTCGGGCAGCCGACGCCGATATCGCCGAAAGGTATCCGCGCCAAGAAGCTTGGTGATGTCCTCCTCCTTAGCGGTGGAGGCCAACCATTTGCCTCCCGCTCCAGACATATTCGGAGAAGTTCGTGGCGAGATGCGCGAGCTTGGAAGTTGGAGCTTGAGTTCGCGGAGATGGATAAGCAACAGAGGAAGAAGGCGCAGAGAAGGTGAATCCTCATCCCTTATATATAGGCGGACTAAAACTATGCGCCCCCACCAGCCCGGTAAACTCGCTATCTCCCAAGCGCCACCATCAATGGCGCTTGGGTTACCCACACACGATTGATGAGAATCCCGAATAAGGGGAACACGATCTCGCTCGACAAGACGCGTTAAGGAACCGCTTCGCTAAACGTGCGAGGTGGTATAGTAAAAACGATTCAAACAAAGGCTTCATAGCGGTGTGATGTCACGCCGCATAATACGCCGCAGATTGAACTAAGTGTACATTTTATTCTCTCTACGGTGGAATGTGGAATTTATTTTGCAGAGCCGGACACTATCCTCGGTGTTCATGATCTTCTAGATTATTTATGGAGGAACCCGCCTTGCAATGCCGAACATTATGCGCTACCGGACTTATCGCCATTGAAGCCTCGTTCAGGGCTACCGAGGAGTCCTCGACTAGGGGTGTCCGGATAGCCGACTATCATTATCGCCGGACTCCAAGACTACGAAGATACAAGATTGAAGACTCCGCCCCGTGTCCCGAGGGGACTTTCCTTGGCGGAAGGCAAGCTTGGCAATACGGATATGTAGATCTCCTACCATTGTAACCGACTGTAATTCCTAGCCTCCTCCTGTCTATATAAACCGGAGGGCTTTAGTCCGAGGACAACATACATTACAACAATCATACCATAGGCTAGCTTCTAGGTTTAGCCTCCTTGATCTCGTGGTAGATCCACTCTTGTACTACCCATATCATCAAGCATCTCGAGTTGAATATACGCTGATGAGTTGATCAAAGCATATAGTTTTGTATGCACTTATGGTGAAGCCTCAGATTTACTAGAAAGTGAGTGGGAGCACTACAAGATTTCCGATAAGTATATGTGAATGACATATTGTAGATCGGAAATAATGTAGAATTATTCTCGCAAAGCATAAAGGAGTGTTTGAAAGAAGTTTTCAAAGAAAGACCTCGTGAAGTTGTTATATATTGAGCATCAAGATCTATAGAGATAGATCAAGATGCTTGATAAGTTTTTTCAATGAGTACATACCTTGACAAGATTTTGAAGTAGTTCAAAATGGAACAGTCCAAAGAAAGAGTTCTTGCCTCGTGTTACAAGGTGTGAAAATTGAGTAAGACTCAAAACCACCACCAAGCAGAAGATAGAAAGAGAATGAAAGTCATTCACTATGCCTTGGCCATAGGTTCTATAAAGTATGCCATGCTGTGTACCAGATCTATTGTATACCCTGCACTCGAGTTTGGCAAGGAGTACAATAGTGATCTAGGAGTAGATCACTAGACAATGTCAAAATTATCCTTAGTGGAATAAGGATATGTTTCTCGATTATGGAAGTGACAAAAGGTTCGTCAGAAGGGTTACGCCGATGCAAGTTTTGACACCGATCTAGATGACTCTAAATCTCGATCTAGATACATATTGAAAGTGGAGCAATTAGCTAGAGTAGCTTCATGCAAGAGCATTGTAGACATAGAAAATTGCAAAATACATAACGGATCTAAATGTGAAAGACCCGCTGACTAAGAGTCTCTCACAAGCAAAACATGATCACACCTTAGTACTTTTTGGGTGTTAATCACATAGCGATGTGAACTAGATTACTGAATCTAGTAAACCCTTTGGGTGTTGGTCACATGGCGATGTGAACTATGGGTGTTAATCACATGATGATGTGAACTATCAATGTTAATCACATGGTGATGTGATCTAGATTATTGACTCTAGTGCAAGTGGGAGATCAAGGAAATATGCCCTAGAGGCAATAATAAAGTTATTATTTATTTCCTTATTTCATGATAAATGTTTATCATTCATGCTAGAATTGTATTAACCGAAACATGATACATGTGTGAATGCATAGACAAACAATATGTCACTAGTATGCCTCTATTAGACTAGCTTGTTAATCAAAGATGGTTATGTTTCCTAACCATGAACAAAGAGTTGTTATTTGATTAACAAGGTCACATCATTAGTAGAATGATCTGATTGACATGACCCATTCCATTAGCTTAGCACACGATCGCTTAGTATGTTGCTACCGCTTTTATCCATAACATCTACATGTTCCTCGTAACTATGAGATTATGCAACTCCTGCTTAACGGAGGAACACTTTGGTGCTACCAAACGCCACAACGAATCGGGTGATTATAAAGGAGTACTACAGTGTCTCCAAAGGCAGATGTTGGGTTGGCGATTTCGAGATTAGGTTTTGTCACCCGATTGCTCTGGAGAGGTATCTTCGCCCTCTCGGTAATACACATCACTTAAGCCTTGCAAGCATTACAACTAATGAGTTAGCTGTGAGATGATGTATTACGGAACGAGTAAAGAGACTTGCCGGTAACGAGATTGAACTAGGTATTGATACCGACGATCGAATCTCGTGCAAGTAACATACCGATGACAAAGGAACAACGATGTTGTTATGCGGTCCGACCGATAAAGATCTTCAGAGAATATGTAGGAGCCAATATGGGCATCCAGGTCCCGCTATTGGTTATTGACCGAGAATAGTTCTAGGTCATGTCTACATTGTTCTCGAACCGTAGGGTCCGCACGCTTAAGGTTTCGGCGATGCTTTATTATGAGTTTATGAGTTTTGATGTACCAAGGAGTTCGAGTCCCGGATGAGATCGGGACATGACGAGGAGTCTCAAATGGTCGAGACGTAAAGATCGATATATTGACGACTATATTCGAGTTCGGAAAGGTTCCGAGTCATTCGGTATTTATCGAGTACCGAGAGTTACGGAATTCGCCGGAGAGAAGTATTGGGCCTTATGGGCCATACGGAAAGAGAGAGGGCTGCCCTAGGCAGGCCGCTGCCCCTTGCCCTAGTCCGAATTGGCTAGGAGGGCCGCCCCTCCTTCCTTCCCTTCTCTTCCCTTCCTAGTCTCCTACTCCTAATACATGGAAGGATCCCTAGTTGACTAGGAAAGGGGAATCTTACTCCTGTGGGAGTAGGACTCCTCATGGCGCCGCCTCCTAGGCCGGCCTCCTCCTCCCTCCCTCCTTTATATACGGGCAAGGGCACCCCATGGACACACAAGTTTGATCTACGGATCGCTCTTAGCCGTGTGCGGTGCCCCTCCACCATATTCCACCTCGGTCATACCGTCAGCTTAGGCGAAGCTCGCGCCGTGAAACATCAAGATCGCCACCACGCCGTCAGGTCGACGAACTCTCCTCGACACTCGGCTGGATCGGAGTACGAGGGACGCCATCGAGCTGTACGGTGTCAAGAACTCGGGGCGCCGGAGTAACGGCGCCGGATCGGTCGGATCGCGAGGAGAACGACGACTACTTCCTCTACGCCGTGATCGCTTCCGCCGGGTCTCACGAGGGTACGAGACAACACTCTCCCTCTCGCTATGCATCACCATGATATTGCGTAGCGAGGAAATTTTTTGAAATTACTACGCTCCCCAACAAAGGGCATCCGAGCCTAGGTTTTTATGGTTTGATGTTTTGCACGAGTAGAACACAAGTGAGTTGTGGGCGATACAAGTCATACTACCTACCAAAGATGTCATACTTTTGTTCAGCGGTATTGTGAGATGAAGCGCCCTGACCGACATTACGCCAGACGCTTACGCGAGACTGGTTTCACCGCCACGAGCACTCGCTGCTTAAAGGTGACCGTGGGTGCCTCGCTCTCTCACTTTAGTTGAACTGAGGCTACGCCCGTCCTTGAGAAGGTTAAACGGAGTCTATTTGACGAAGTATCGCTGTGGTTTTGATGCGAGGTGAGACTGGTTCTTGCTTAAGCCCGTAGCAGCCACGTAAAATTTGCAACAACAAAGTAGAGGACGCCTAACTTGTTTTTGCAGGCATGTTGTGATGTGATATGGTCAAGACGTGATGCTATATTTTATTGTATGAGATGATCATGTTTTGTAACCGGTTATCGGCAATCGGCCGGAGCCATATGGTTGTCGCTTATTGTATGCAATGCAATCGCTTCGTAATGCTTTACTTTATCACTAAGCGTAGAGATAGTCGAGAAGCATAAGATTGGCGAGACGACAACGATGCTACGATGGAGATCAAGGTGTCGCGTACGGTGATTTATGGTGATCATGATGGTGCCGCGAGATGGAGATCACGGCACAAGATGATGATGACCATATCATATCACTTATATTGATTTGCATGTGATGTTTATCCTTTATGCATCTTATCTTGCTTTGATCGACGGTAGCATTATAAGATGATCTCTCACTAAATTATCAAGAAGTGTTCTCCCAGTATGCACCGCTGCAAAGTTCGTCGTGCCTGCACACCACGTGATGATCGGGTGTGATAAGCTCTACGTCCATCTACAACGGGTGCAAGCCAGTTTTGCACACGCAGTAATACTCAAGTTATACTTGACGAGCCTAGCATATGCAGATATGGCCTTGGAACACGGAGACCGAAAGGTCGAGCGTGAATCATATAGTAGATATGATCAACATAAGATGTTCACCATTGAAAACTACTCCATTTCACGTGATGATCGGTTATGGTTTAGTTGATTTGATCACGTGATCACTTAGATGACTAGAGAGATGTCTATCTAAGTGGGAGTTCTTAAGTAATATGATTAATTGAACTTAAATTTATCATGAACTTAGTCCCGGTAGTATTTTGCAAATTATGTTGTAGATCAATAGCTTGCTTGTTGCTTTCATATGTTTATTTTGATATGTTCCTAGAGAAAATTGTGTTGAAAAATGTTAGTAGCAATGATGCGGATTGATCCGTGATCCGAGGTTTATCTTCATTGTCGCAGTAAGAATTATGTCCTTGATGCACCGCTAGGTGACAGACCTATTGCAGGAGCAGATGCGACGTTATGAACGCTTGGCTAGCTCAATATGATGACTACTTGATAGTTTTGTGCACCATGCTTTATGGCTTAGAATCGACTTCAAAGATGTTTTGAACATCATGAACCATATGAGATGTTTCAGAATTGAAGTTAATATTTCAAGCAAATACCCGAGTTGAGAGATATGAAGTCTCCAACAAGTTCTATAGCTAAAAGATGGAGGAGAATCGCCAACTAGTGAGCATGTGCTCAGATTGTCCGGGTACTTCAATCGCTTGAATCAAGTGGGAGTTAATCTTCCGATAAGATAGTGATTGATAGAATTCTCTAGTCACCATCACCAAGTTAGCAGAACTTCGTGATGAACTATAGTACGCAAGGGATGACGAAAATGATTCCCGAGCTCTTCGTGATGTTGAATTCGACGAAGGTAGAAATCAAGAAAGAGCATCAAGTGTTGATGGTTGACAAGATCACTAGTTTCAAGAAAAGGGCAAACGGAAAGAAAGGGGAACTTCAAGTAGATTGACAAGCAAGTTGTCACTCCCACGAAGAAGCCCAAAGCTGAACCAAAGCCTCTAAACCGAAAGTGCTTAAATCGCAAAGGAAATGGTCACCGAAGCGGAACTACCCTAAATATTTGGTGGATAAGAAGGATGGCAAAGTGAAAAGGGTATATTTGATATACATGTGTTTGATGTGTGCTTTACTAGTGTTTATAGCAACCCCAGTATTTGGTACTGGTTCAGCCATAAGAGTAGTAACTCAAACGGAGTTGCGTAATAAATGTAAACTATTTAAGGGTGAAGTGATGATGTGTTGAAAATAGTTTCAAGATTGATATGATCATCATCGCACACTCCCTATACTTTCGGGATTAGTGTTGAACCTAAATAAATGTTATTTGGTGTTTGCGCTGAGCATGAATATGATTTGATCGTGTTTATTGCAAAACGGTTATTCATTTAAGTAAGAGAATAAACTGTTGTTCTGCTTACATGAATAAAACCTTATATGGTTACACGCCCAATGAAAATGGTTCATTGATCTCGATCGTAGTGATACACATATTCATAATATTGAAACCAAAAGATGCAAAGTTAATAATGATAGTGCAACTTATTTGTGGCAATCGCCGCTTAGGTCATATTAGGTGTAAAGCGATGAAGAAACTCCATGCCGATGGGATTTTGGAATCACTTGATGCTTGATGCTAACCATGCCTCATGGGCAAGATGACTAAGACTCCGCTTCTCCTAACAAAGGAGCGAGCAACCGACTTATTGGAAATAATACATACCGATGTATGCGATCCAATGAGTGTTAAGGCTCACGGTGGATATCGTTATTTTCCGACCTTCACAGATGATTTGAGCAGATATGGGTATATCTACTTGATGAAACATAAGTCCTGAAATAGTTGAAAGGTTCAAAGAATTTCAGAGTGAAGTGGAAAAATCATCGTGACAAGAAAATAAGGTTTCTACGATCCGATCATGAGACAAATATTTGAGTTACGAGTTTGGTCTTCAATTAAAACAATGTGGAATAGTTTCACAAATTCATGCCACCGAACACCACATCATAATGGTGTGTCCGAACGTCATAACCGCATTTTATTGGATATAGTACAATCTATGATGTTTCTACCGATTTACCAATATTGTTTTGGGATTATGCATTAGAGACAACTGCATTCACGTAAATAGGGCACCATCTAAACTGCTGAGATGACACTATATGAACTGTGGTTTAGCAAGAAACCAAAGTTGTCGCTTTCTTAAAGTTTGGGGCTGCGATGCTTATGTGAAAAGTTTCATCCCGATAAGCTCAAACCCAAATCGAGAAGTGCGTCTTCATAGAATACCCAAAGGAGATTGTTGGGTACACCTTCTATCACAGATCCGAAGGCAAGACATTCGCTGTTAAGAATGGATCCTTTCTAGAGAAGGAGTTTCTCTTGAAAGAAGTGAGTGGAGGAAAGTAGAACTTGATGAGGTAATCAGTATTAGCTCCTTATTGAAAGTAGTTCATCACAGAAATTGGTTCCTCGTGACACCTACACCAATTAGTGAGGAAGTTAATGATGATGATCATAAAACTTCAGATCAAGTTACTACCAACCTCGAGGTAAAACAGAGTGAGATCCGCACTGAGTGGTACGGTAATCCTGTTCGAGGTCATGTTACTTGACCATGACAAACCTACTAACTATGAGGAAGCGATGATGAGCCCAGATTCCGCAAAATGGTTTGAGGCCATGAAATCTGAGATATGATCCATGTATGAGAACAAAGTATGGATTTTGATGGATTTGCTCATGATCGGCAAACCATAGAAAATAAATGGATCTTCAAGAGGAAGACGGACGCTGATAGTAGTGTTACTATCTACAAAGCTCGACTTGTTGCAAAGAGGTTTTCACAAAGTTCAAGATGTTGACTACAATGAGATTTTCTCAATCAGAAGCGATGCTTAAGTCTGTCCGAATCATGTTAGCAATTGCCACAATTTATGAAATTTGGCAAATGGATGTAAAACTGCATTCCTGAATGGTTTTCTCGAGGAAGAGTTGTATATGATGCAACCAGAAGGTTTTTTCGATCCAAAGGAGCTAACAAAGTGTGCAAGCTCCAAATGATCCATCTATGGACTGCAAGCATCTCGAGTTAGAATATACGCTTGATGAGTTGATCAAAGATATAGTTTTGCATGCATTTATGGTGAAGCCTCAGATTTACTAGAAAGTGAGTGGGAGCACTACAAGATTTCGATAAGTATATGTGAATGACATATTGTAGATCGGAAATAATGTAGAATTATTCTCAAAGCATAAAGGAGTGTTTGAAAGAAGTTTTTCAAAGAAAGACCTCGTGAAGTTGCTTATATATTGAGCATCAAGATCTATAGAGATAGATCAAGATGCTTGATAAGTTTTTTCAATGAGTACATACCTTGACAAGATTTTGAAGTAGTTCAAAATGGAAATACCAAAGAAAGAGTTCTTGCCTGTGTTACAAGGTGTGAAAATTGAGTAAGACTCAAAACCCACCACGGCAGAAGATAGAAAGAGAATGAAAGTCATTCACTATGCCTTGGCCATAGGTTCTATAAAGTATGCCATGTCAGGTACCAGATCTATTGTATACCCTGCACCGAGTTTGGCAAGGAGTACAATAGTGATCTAGGAGTAGATCACTCGACAATGGTCAAAATTATCCTTAGTGGAATAAGGATATGTTTTCGATTATGGAAGTGACAAAAGGTTCGTCAGAAGGGTTACGCCGATGCAAGTTTTGACACCGATCCGATGACTCTAAATCTCGATCTAGATACATATTGAAAGTGGAGCAATTAGCTAGAGTAGCTTCATGCAGAGCATTGTAGACATAGAAAATTGCAAAATACATAACGGATCTAAATGTGAAAGACCCGCTGACTAAGAGTCTCTCACAAGCAAAACATGATCACACCTTAGTACTTTTGGGTGTTAATCACATAGCGATGTGAACTAGATTACTGAATCTAGTAAACCTTTTGGGTGTTGGTCACATGGCGATGTGAACTATGGGTGTTAATCACATGATGATGTGAACTATCAATGTTAATCACATGGTGATGTGATCTAGATTATTGACTCTAGTGCAAGTGGGAGATCAAGGAAATATGCCCTAGAGGCAATAATAAAGTTATTATTTATTTCTTATTTCATGATAAATGTTTATCATTCATGCTAGAATTGTATTAACCGAAACATGATACATGTGTGAATGCATAGACAAACAATATGTCACTAGTATGCCTCTATTAGACTAGCTTGTTAATCAAAGATGGTTATGTTTCCTAACCATGAACAAAGAGTTGTTATTTGATTAACAAGGTCACATCATTAGTAGAATGATCTGATTGACATGACCCATTCCATTAGCTTAGCACACGATCGCTTAGTATGTTGCTACCGCTTATCCATGACATCTACATGTTCCTATAACTATGAGATTATGCAACCCCTGCTTACCGGAGGAACACTTTGGTGCTACCAAACGCCACAACGAATCGGGTGATTATAAAGGAGTACTAAAGGTGTCTCCAAAGGCGATGTTGGGTTGGCGATTTCGAGATTAGGTTTTGTCACTCCGATTGCTCTGGAGAGGTATCTTCGCCCTCTCGGTAATACACATCACTTAAGCCTTGCAAGCATTACAACTAATGAGTTAGCTGTGAGATGATGTATTACGAACGAGTAAAGAGACTTGCCGTAACGAGATTGAACTAGGTATTGATACCGACGATCGAATCTCGCAAGTAACATACCGATGACAAAGGGAACAACGATGTTGTTATGCGGTCCGACCGATAAAGATCTTCGAGAATATGTAGGAGCCAATATGGGCATCCAGGTCCCGCTATTGGTTATTGACCGAGAATAGTTCTAGGTCATGTCTACATTGTTCTCGAACCGTAGGGTCCGCACGCTAAGGTTTCGGCGATGCTTTATTATGAGTTTATGAGTTTTGATGTACCGAAGGAGTTCGAGTCCCGGATGAGATCGGGACATGACGAGGAGTCTCAAATGGTCGAGACGTAAAGATCGATATATTGACGACTATATTCGAGTTCGAAAGGTTCCGAGTCATTCGGTATTTATCGAGTACCGGAGAGTTACGGAATTCGCCGGGAGAAGTATTGGGCCTTATGGGCCATACGGAAAGAGAGAGGGCTGCCCTAGGCAGGCCGGCCCCCCCTTGCCCTAGTCCGAATTACTAGGAGAGGCCGCACCCTCCTTCCTTCCCTTCTCTTCCCCTTCCTAGTCTCCTACTCCTAATACATGGAAGGATCCCTAGTTGACTAGGAAGGGGAATCCTACTCCCTGGGAGTAGGACTCCCATGGCGCCGCCTCCCCTAGGCCGGCCTCCTCCTCCCTCCCTCCTTTATATACGGGGCAAGGGCACCCCATGGACACACAAGTTTGATCTACGGATCGCTCTTAGCCGTGCGTGCCCTCCACCATATTCCACCTCGGTCATACCGTCGCGAAGCTTAGGCGAAGCCCGCGCCGTGAAACATCAAGATCGCCACCACGCCGTCGCGGTCGACGGAACTCTCCCTCGACACTCGGCTGGATCGAGTACGAGGGACGCCATCGAGCTGTACGGTGTCAAGAACTCGGGGCGCCGAGTAACGGCGCCGATCGGTCGGATCGCGAGGAGAACGACGACTACTTCTCTACGCCGTGATCGCTTCCGCCGGGTCACGAGGGTACGAGACAACACTCTCCTCTCGCTGCTATGCATCACCATGATCTTGCGTGTGCGAGGAAATTTTTGAAATTACTACGCTCCCCAACAAAGGCATCCGAGCCTAGGTTTTTATGGTTTGATGTTTTGCACGAGTAGAACACAAGTGAGTTGTGGGCGATACAGTCATACTACCTACCAGCATGTCATACTTTTGGTTCAGCGGTATTGTGAGATGAAGCGCCTGCATCGACATTACGCCAGACGCTTACGCGAGACTGGTTTCACCGCCACGAGCACTCGCTGCTTAAAGGTGACCGTGGGTGCTCGCTCTCTCACTTTAGTTGAACTGAAAGTGGCTACCCGTCCTTGAGAAGGTTAAACGAGTCTATTTGACGAAGTATCGCTGTGGTTTTGATGCGAGGTGAGACTGGTTCTTGCTTAAGCCCGTAGTAGCCACGTAAAATTTGCAACAACAAAGTAGAGGACGCCTAACTTGTTTTTGCAGGCATGTTGTGATGTGATATGGTCAAGACGTGATGCTATATTTTATTGTATGAGATGATCATGTTTTGTAACCGGTTATCGGCAATCGGCTGGAGCCATATGGTTGTCGCTTATTGTATGCAATGCATCGCTCAGTAATGCTTTTACTTTATCACTAAGCGTAGAGATAGTCGAGAAGCATAAGATTGGCGAGACGACAACGATGCTACGATGGAGATCAAGGTGTCGCTGCCGGTGATTTATGGTGATCATGATGGTGTCATGGAGATGAAGATCACGGCACAAGATGATGATGACCATATCATATCACTTATATTGATTTGCATGTGATGTTTATCCTTTATGCATCTTATCTTGCTTTGATCGACGGTAGCATTATAAGATGATCTCTCACTAAATTATCAAGAAGTGTTCTCCCGAGTATGCACCGCTGCCAAAGTTCGTCGTGCCTGCACACCACGTGATGATCGGTGTGATAAGCTCTACGTCCATCTACAACGGTGCAAGCCAGTTTTGCACACGCAGTAATACTCGGTTATACTTGACGAGCCTAGCATATGCAGATATGGCCTTGGAACACGGAGACCGAAAGGTCGAGCGTGAATCATATAGTAGATATGATCAACATAAGATGTTCACCATTGAAAACTACTCCATTTCACGTGATGATCGGTTATGGTTTAGTTGATTTGATCACGTGATCACTTAGATGACTAGAGAGATGTCTATCTAAGTGGGAGTTCTTAAGTAATATGATTAATTGAACTTAAATTTATCATGAACTTAGTCCCGTAGTATTTTGCAAATTATGTTGTAGATCAATAGCTTGCGCTGTTGCTTTCATATGTTTATTTTGATATGTTCCTAGAGAAAATTGTGTTGAAAAATGTTAGTAGCAATGATGCGGATTGGATCCGTGATCCGAGGTTTATCCTCATTGTCGCAAGAAGAATTATGTCCTTGATGCACCGCTAGGTGACAGACCTATTGCAGAGCGATGCGACGTTATGAACGCTATTAGCTCAATATGATGACTACTTGATAGTTTTGTGCACCATGCTTTATGGCTTAGAATCGGACTTCAAAGATGTTTTGAACATCATGAACCATATGAGATGTTCCAGAATTGAAGTTAATATTTCAAGCAAATACCCGAGTTGAGAGATATGAAGTCTCCAACAAGTTCTATAGCTAAAAGATGGAGGAGAATCGCCAACTAGTGAGCATGTGCTCGATTGTCCGGGTACTTCAATCGCTTGAATCAAGTGGGAGTTAATCTTCCAGATAAGATAGTGATTGATGAATTTCTAGTCACCATCACCAAGTTAGTAGAACTTCGTGATGAACTATAGTATGCAAGGATGACGAAAATGATTCCCGAGCTCTTCGTGATGTTGAATTCGACGAAGGTAGAAATCAAGAAAGAGCATCAAGTGTTGATGGTTGACAAGATCACTAGTTTCAAGAAAAGGGCAAAGGAAAGAAAGGAACTTCAAGTAGATTGACAAGCAAGTTGTCACTCCCACGAAGAAGCCCAAAGCTGAACCAAAGCCTGAAACCGAGTGCTTACATCGCAAAGGAAATGGTCACCGAAGCGGAACTGCCCTAAATATTTGGTGGATAAGAAGGATGGCAAAGTGAAAAGGGTATATTTGATATACATGTGTTTGATGTGTGCTTTACTAGTGTTTATAGCAACCCCTCGGTATTTGGTAATCGTTCAGCTGCTAAGAGTAGTAACTCAAACGGAGTTGCGTATAAAATGTAAACTAGTTAAGGGTGAAGTGATGATGTGTTGAAAATAGTTTCAAGATTGATATGATCATCATCGCACACTCCCTATACTTTCGGGATTAGTGTTGAACCTAAATAAATGTTATTTGGTGTTTATGCTGAGCATGAATATGATTTGATCGTGTTTATTGCAAAACGGTTATTCATTTAAGTAAGAGAATAAACTGTTGTTCTGCTTACATGAATAAAACCTTATATGGTTACACGCCCAATGAAAATGGTTCATTGATCTCGATCGTAGTGATACACATATTCATAATATTGAAACCAAAAGATGCAAAGTTAATAATGATAGTGCAACTTATTTGTGGCAATCGCCGCTTAGGTCATATTATGTAAAGCGATGAAGAAACTCCATGCCGATGGGATTTTGGAATCACTTGATGCTTAAGTAACCATGCCTCATGGGCAAGATGACTAAGACTCCGCTCTCCTAACAAAGGAGCGAGCAACCGACTTATTGGAAATAATACATACCGATGTATGCGATCCAATGAGTGTTAAGGCTCATGGTGGATATCGTTATTTTCCGACCTTCACAGATGATTTGAGCAGATATGGGTATATCTACTTGATGAAACATAAGTCCTAAATAGTTGAAAGGTTCAAAGAATTTCAGAGTGAAGTGGAAAATCATCGTGACAAGAAAATAAGGTTTGTACGATCCGATCGCTGAGACAAATATTTGAGTTACGAGTTTGGTCTTCAATTAAAACAATGGGGAATAGTTTCACAAATTCATGCCACCGAACACCACATCATAATGGTGTGTCCGAACGTCATAACAGATTTTATTGGATATAGTACAATCTATGATGTTTCTACCGATTTACCAATATTGTTTTGGGATTATGCATTAGAGACAGCTGCATTCACGCTAAATAGGGCACCATCTAAACTGCTGAGACGACACTATATGAACTGTGGTTTAGCAAGAAACCAAAGTTGTCGCTTTCTTAAAGTTTGGGGCTGTGATGCTTATGTGAAAAGTTTCATCCCGATAAGCTCAAACCCAAATCGAGAAGTGCCTTCATAGAATACCCAAAGGAGACAGTTGGGTACACCTTCTATCACAGATCCAAGGCAAGACATTCGTGTTAAGAATGGATCCTTTCTAGAGAAGGAGTTTCTCTTGAAAGAAGTGAGTGGAGGAAAGTAGAACTTGATGAGGTAACAAGACTAGCTCCCTTATTGGAAAGTAGTTCATCACGTAAATTGGTTCCCGTGACACCTACACCAATTAGTGAGGAAGTTAATGATGATGATCATAAAACTTCAGATCAAGTTACTACCGAACCTCGAGGTAAACAGAGTGAGATCCGCACTGAGTGGTACGGTAATCCTGCTCGAGGTCGTGTTACTAGACCATGACAAACCTAATAACTATGAGGAAGCGATGATGAGCCCAGATTCCGCAAAATGGTTTGAGGCCATGAAATCTGAGATATGATCCATGTATGAGAACAAAGTATGGATTCTTGATGGATTCGCCTGATGATCGCAAACCATAGAAAATAAATGGATCTTCAAAAGGAAGACGG
>JAHHZJ010002945.1:0-48519 GCA_021437245.1 Aegilops speltoides | reverse complement strand
AAAAATTGAGTGGGCCTAGTCTGAATTATTCTACTTATGATAAAGAATTATATGCTCTTGTTCGGACTTTAGAAACATGGCAACATTATTTATGGCCCAAAGAATTTGTTATACATTCGATCATGAATCTTTGAAACATATTAAAAGTCAAGCTAACTGAATCGTAGACATGCTAAATGGGTTGAATTCATTGAGACTTTCCCTTATGTCATTAAACACAAGAAGGGTAAAGAAAATGTTATTGCGATGCATTGTCTCGTCGCTATACTATGCTTTCACAACTTGACTTCAAAATATTTGGTTTGGAGACCATCAAAGATCAATATGTGCATGATGCTGATTTTAAAGATGTATTGCAGAATTGTAAAGAAGGAAGAACATGGAACAAGTTTGTCGTTAATGATGGATTTGTGTTCGTGCTAACAAGCTATGCATTCCAGCTAGCTCCGTTCGTCTTTTGTTGTTGCGGAGGCGCATGGAGGAGGACTAATGGGACACTTTGGCGTGAAGAAGGCGGAGGGCGTACTTGCTACACATTTCTTTTGGCCAAAGATGAGGCGGATGTTGAGCGTTTTATTGCTCATTGCACTACATGTCAAAAAGCTAAGTCACGACTCAATCCTCATGGTTTATATATGTCTTTGCCTGTACCTAGTGTTCCTTGGGAGGATATATCTATGGACTTTGTTTTAGGTTTACCTAGAACAAAGAAGGGAGGATAGCATATTTGTTGTCGTGGATAGATTCTCGAAAATGGCACACTTTATACCATGTCATAAAAGCGATGATCTTGTTAATGTTGCTGATTTGTTCTTTCGTGAAATTATTCGCTTGCATGGTGTGCCAAATACTATTGTTTCAGATCGTGATACTAAATTTCTTAGCCACTTTTGGAGATGTTTATGGGCTAAGTTGGGGACTAAACTGCTTTTAGTACTACTTGTCACCCCAAACCGATGGACAAACTGAAGTAGTCAATAGAACATTGTCTACTATGCTTAGGGCTGTTCTAAAGAATAATAAGAAAATGTGGGAGGAATGCTTGCCTCATATTGAATTTGCTTATAATCGTTCATTGCATTCTACTACTAAGATGTGCCCTTTTGAAGTTGTGTATGGTTTCCTACCTCGTGCACCTATTGATTTGTTGCCTCTTCCATCTTCGGAGAAGGTTAATTTTGATGCTAAAGAATGTGCTGAATTGATTTTAAAAATGCATGAGTCAACTAAGGAAAACATTGAGCGTATGAATGCTAAATATAAACTTGCTGGAGATAAGGGTAGAAAACATGTTGTGTTTGCACCTGGAGATCTTGTTTGGTTACATTTGCGTGAGGATAGATTTCTGATTTGCATAAATCAAAACTAATGCCACGTGTTGCTGGTCCCTTTAAGGTGTTGGAGAAAATAAATGATAATGCATATAAACTTGAGCTGCCTGTAGATTTTGGGGTCAGTCCCACTTTTAACATTGCAGATTTGAAGCCTTATTTGGGTGAGGAAGATGAGCTTCCGTCGAGGATGACTTCATTTCAAGAAGGGGAGGATGATGAGGACAACAATACCATTGTTACACCCACAGCCCCTCTTGTTACATATCTGGGACCAATTACTAGAGCTCACAAGACGCCAATTAAATTACCGGTACTTTCGTTTCTTGGTAATGATTCTAATGTTCATGAGAATATGATGCTGCCTAAATTGGATACATTTGTTTTGCTTACAAATGAAGGGCCTAGCTTGGAGAAGGATGAAGCAAGAACACGCATGGAGTTGATGGCATGCGGAAGGGGATCAAGAACGGAGTTACAAGTGATGATTTCAGGACTTTGAAGCCACCATAAGGAATGCATGAAGCCTTGGACAAAATATACAAGATGCCACTTCATAATATTCGTCCATAGGCTATTCTAGGTGTTGCGTCACCTTATTATTGGGCCAGACCCATGTAATTTCGAAATACTTAAGTATAGGCTATTTTTAGAGTCCGTATGTGTGGGGAAACAAGAGTTAGGGTTGGTTTCGGACCCCATCCTCAAGGGCCACGAAATTCCTCCTTTCCCCCATATATACAGCCCTTAGGCGTCGTTTAGACTTTGGGTTTTGTTTAGATTAAAAGTTCGCCATAGCTGCAACTTGGCGTGCCGTTTGTGTTCAACGACCGGACAAAGCGTCCACAGAACCCCACCTTGATCAATAAAGCTTTCATCTTATATTCGCAATATCCAGATTGCAATCTCAGTTTCTTGCTTGTTCTTCGTTTGCTCGCGAAAGCAGACCCTCGTGGTCGAGTTGATCGTGCTCGGCGTGGTCAATAACCTCTCGGAGTTGGTTTAGCGGTTGCTAAGGCGCGACATCCTCGCATGATCGTAGTCGGATCATCAAAGTCGACTTCCACCAAAGCGAAATCCACCATCTCATCGAAAGACGGGACACCTTTGCCTCTATCAGACGACTTTGACGATCCGACTACAAACGTGCAACAACGTTGCGCCTTAGCAATCGCTAAACCAACTCCGAGAGGTTATTGACCACGCCGGAGCACGATCAACCTGACCACGAAGGTCTATTCCTGCAAGCAATCGAAGAACAAGCAAGAATATGATAAAGCAATCTGAATATTGCGAATATATATGAAGTACTGATAAAGTCGGGATCCGTGGCGGTCTTGGTCTGGTCGTTGGACACAAGCGAAGTACACGGTTGCAATGGCTAACTTTAACTAAACAAATCCCAAGGAAAAAGCTACTAGATGGATCTACTTATATAGGAGCAAGGGGTGGTGGCCAAGGAGGTGGGAGGACGTCCCAAGGCAGCCTAAAACTAACCCTAGGTCGTACAAGGCCAACGGGCCCAAGTGGAGGTGACGTAACACTTTTGGACTTGTAGTTTGACTCGGATTCTGGTGCAGCGTCAGATTGTTTCGTCCATAACTCAACGCTCCGGATTGATTTTAAGGTGATTCCAATTGTGCCAGAAAGACCATGAAATCTACTTTCCAACAAAAAAAGAATCACCCAATTCGGAGTCCGTATGAAAAAGTTGTTGGCGTTTTGAGTCAGGTATGTCTGTGCAGTCCGAATCTGAATCCAGAACGTGAGAGACTTGGACTCTATCTTCTCTTGGCCCAAAAGTGACGTGAGAAGACTTTTTGAACAGCACCTAAACATCTCTTTTTTCCTTATCTTCATATGTGGATTGTACAAATGTCCTATACACCTGCAATTAGACAAAACACAAAAGTGTGTGAAGTATTTTTGTTCTGGATAACATAAATAGATTATTGAATAATTTGCACTAGAAATCACCTGACAAATATGCATGTATGCAATATTTTTGGTCCTATTCAAGGTAGTCATGTCCTCATCATCCTCCCCTTCTTGAAAATAAAGCCGTCCTCGGCGTTGCTTAATCTGAAATGTGGCTAACAGAAGAGACAAGGTGTACATGTTGTATATGTATATGTTATCCATTTTTACTTCTCTCGATTTTTGCAAATATGACACATGAATAGATGAGTAACTTACATAGTTCATAAAATCTAAAGCCAAAAAATTAGCACAAGAAGTAGAAGGCATGAAAATATTGCAACTCAGTTGGCACATATAAGTGAAGCTCTTATTCATTTCAAAAGATCGACAATGTTCATCATTAAACCATCCCAACATTGGTGAATAAACCTTACTTGCATCAAATTTACATGCTACAACATGCTTAGATAAGCAAACATGCAATGAGTCATTCGACACAGAATCATCACCAAGATTAGAGGTCATATCAAAATGATTAAACATTGATTCTTTTGCATCAACAGTTAATTCAATGGGTGCTCTCAAAATTGTTGGTATTTCAGTTGTTTGATCACATGGCAAAGTCAAATTATCAATATAATCCTCTAAAATAGGTGGTGTGATCAAAGTAGTGTGTAGCTCAACACATGATGTATTCAAGTTAACTAGGCATGCATCATTCTCATGTAAAAGTGGAAAATCTGTACCTTTGTCATTACCTCTTATAGTCAACTCAGATGATTTAGGCACTCTCGATGGTGATGTGTCACATGGTGGAGATGATGTAGTCCTCGCAACAACGGATGTGGTTGTCATAGTACGCCTAGTAGTTGAATAATCATCTGTATCAACAGTTGGAATGTGGACCGTGCGCTTGTTCTCCTTGTGGGCAACACGTCATTTTATTTCCTGTTCAGCTTTGCAAGCAAGACGATACAAATGGTCCATAGGATAACAGTCTTCATGAATTAGTATCTCCTGAATATTATGATTTAATCCTCCCCAAAATCTATCCATAAAATCTTCTTCACTTTCTTCTAAAAATGAGTACAACAAGGTAGTTTGTAAATCATCATAATATTTTGTTACGGTGTCACTACCTTGTTTTAAATGTTCCAGTTTTTTAATCATGCCACGAGTATAATAAACATCGACGAATCTATCTCTCATGACATGTTCTAAATCATCCCAAGTATTAGGTACATAATCGAGGTGTAACCGACAATATTCACTCCACCAAACTAGAGCATAACCAGTGAAAGAACCAACCGCAACCGTAACTTTTTTACGTTCATCAAAATTATGGGAAGCAAATATATTATTTATGTCTAACTCCTATTCAATATATAAAGCAGGTCTAAAACGGCCATTAAATGGTGGTATAGAAACATTGAACCTGATCATGTGCATTTGGATGTTTGTGCACCTCTCGTGACGGTTGTGGTATTTGCATAGGTGGTGGCATGTCTCCCGCGATCGACAAAGCCCATGAATTGACTCGGATCCTGTCATGATTAGTAGAACAAGAAACAAAATCCAAAAATAATGTTCCTATAACTACTAGGATGTGGTGGTAAAAGCGCTCACAATAAAGCAAATATCAATGTCTTACAAGTTCTTACCATGCAGCGGTGATCGGCAACCAGGTGGTGTCAAGTAACTCCGAATATTGAGTAAAGCGATTGCGGGGAGCGTCGTATACACGTGTAGAAATATGTGGAGCTGGGTTGGCTATATATGGTAGCAAAAGATTAGCAATAATCAATTCAAAGATGCAATGTTGAATAAACGCTCAACGATGGTACTGTGCTGGTCCTAGGCTAGACCGGACTAGAGACGCAAGCCTAGAACACTAATGAGGTCACGGCGTAGCACAACTAGCATCAATGAAGGATACTAAGTAGCTCCTGATAGCAAGATAGAAGTGAAGATCACAACGGTAGTGAAGATAATGATGAAAAACAACTACCAAGCAGGACATACAACAACTCTCTCTCCAACTTTCCTCTTGAAAAGTTTGAGCCAATTTTCTAATAAATTCTTTCAAAGGATGCTACTAACTCAAGCTTTCCAACGCAAAAAGAATCACTCAATTCCAAGTTGATATGAGGAGTCAAAGAATTCTAAAACTGGCCTGAAAAATTGGAACAAGCTGTGTTCACGAACTTCAGAGGGCAAAAAGACCTATTTAGAAGCCGATTTTGAGGTATCAAATAATGAACTAGCTTCTGCAACTATTTAGATGCGGCTCGTTGCTAGCTTCAATTTGAGTAATCACGGAGCAAAAACGGACTTCGTATGAGGAAGATACACCTTTTTTACTGAACAGTGCGCAAAACAAATTCCAATCCGAATTCAGGTACGAGATTGATTCTAGATAGATCCAATTTTTTTTCTTCTCTCTTTTTTTTCTCACTCTTTTTTTTTCTCTGTCTGTTTTTTTTCCTCTGTCCAAGACAAACTAGATAAGATGCAGATTGGATCAGGCGAAGATGTGAATGACCTCAACTATGATTATGACAATGAACAGTGCGTAGCACGTGGTGAAAATTAATGGATGGGATGATGGACAGCGGAAGGGATAATGATGCAGCGTCGGCGTGACTAATGTGAACAGAACTCGAAACTCTAAAGGAACTAGACACTAAGACCAGCAACTGACACGACGATGCAACCGATAATTCAACTATGCAAGCAATGAATAGAAAATTGCAAAGGCTCGGGCGGCTTGGATAAAGGATGAACAGATCTAACTTTTTGTGGCTTTTTCATCGATTTGTAGGTACGAATGATGATGCGATCTAAACTATGAAAAACTGGAAAATCTCACCGAGCAACCTGAAAACTGATACCACTTGATAGGCGGGGTGTCCCGATCTTTCGATGAGATGATAACTATCGATTTGGTGGAGCGACTTTGACGATCCGACTACAAGCGTCAACAACGTTGCGCCTTATATCGCTAAACCAACTCCGAGAGGTTATTGACCACGCCGAGCACGATCAACGACCACGAAGGTCTATTCCTGCAAGCAATCGAAGAACAAGCAAGAATATGATAAAGCAATCTGAATATTGCGAATATATATGAAATCTTGATAAAGTCGGGGATCCGTAGCGGTCTTGGTCAGTCGTTGGACATAAGCGAAGTACGAAGTTGCAATGGCTAACTTTAACTAAACAAATCCCAAGTGAAAAGCTACTAGATGGATCTACTTATATAGGAGCAAGGGGTGGCGGCCAAGGAGGTGGGAGGACGTCCCAAGGCAGCCTAAAACTAACCCTAGGTCGTACAAGGCCAATGGGCCCAAGTGGAGGTGACGTAACACCTTTGGACTTGTAGTTTGACTCGGATTCAGTGCGGCGTCAGATTGTTTCGTCCATAACTCGGCGCTCCGGATGGATTTTAAGGTGATTCCAATTGTGCTGGAAAGATCATGAAATCTACTTTCTAACAAAAAAGAATCACCCAATTCGGAGTCCGTATGAAAAAGTTGTTGGCGTTTTGAGTCAGGTATGTCTGTGCAGTCCGAATCTGAATCCAGAACGTGAGAGACTTGGACTCTATCTTCTCTTGGCCCAAAAGTGACGTGAGAAGACTTTTTGAACAGCACCTAAACATCTCTTTCTTCCTTATCTTCATATGTGGATTGTACAAATGTCCCATACACCTGCAATTAGACAAAACACAAAAGTGTGTGAAGTATTTTTGTTCTGGATAACATAAATAGATTATTGAATAGTTTGCACTAGAAATCACCTGACAAATATGCATGTATGCAATATTTTTGGTCCTATCCAAGGTAGTCATGTCCTCATCAAGTTGCCACAACTTGGCAAGCGAAGAACTATGCTCCAAGCTCCAATTGGTCAAGAAGAAGCATCCGCAACCGTACAAGGTTCAATGGCTAAGTGACTCCGGCTCTATACGAGTTGAGCATACGGTCCAAGTATCCTTCAAAATTGGTGCATATGAAGACACTTTGGAGTGCGATGTGGTCCCAATGACCATTTGCCACCTCCTCCTGGGTCGGCCATGGCAATTCGACCGTGGTATCTACCACAATGGGCGTACAAACCACTATAGCTTCAAGATGAAAGGCAAAGAATATGTGCTACGACCCATGTCTCCTAGTCAAGTGATAGCCGACAAACAAGCCACCAACCAAAGAGAGAAGAGTGAGAAAGTGAGCCACCAAAAAGTGAGTGAGAGCCACAAGCCAAATTTGGCGCCTCTTAGCCTAGAGAAAAAACCTCATACTATTAGCCACCAAACATGAGATGAGAGAAGTGTGTGAGAACCCATCGAGTGTGATGCACTTTGTCCTAGTGTGCAAGGATGGAGAACCACGAACTAACACCACTCATGAGCTACCTTTGGTGTTTCAATCTCTTTTGCAGGAATTTCAAGATGTTTTCCCCGATGAGCTACCTCCGGGTCTACCTCCTCTTCGAGGCATTGAGCATCGAATCGACCTCATCCCCGGAGCACCACTTCCAAACAAAGCTCCCTACCGTGTCAATCCCGAAGAAACCAAGGAGATTCAACGGCAAGTACAACAACTAATCGACAACGATCATGTACGTGAAAGCTTAAGCCCTTGTGCCGTGCCCGTTATACTTGTGCCTAAGCCCGATGGAAGTTTCCGCTTGTGCTCCGATTGTAGACACATAAATGCTATCACCGTGCGCTATAGGCATCCCATTCCTTGCCTAGATGATATGCTTGATGAACTTAGTGGAGCCAACTTTTTCTCTAAAATTGATCATAAAAGTGGCTATTACCAAATCTGCATTCATGAGGGTGATGAATGGAAAACTGCTTTCAAAACAAAATTTGGCTTATATGAATGGTTGGTTATGCCTATGGGTTTGTCGGAAGCTCCCGGAACTTTTGTGCGCCTCATGCATCATGTACTTCGTCCATACATTGGAATCTTTGTTGTGGTTTACTTCGATGATATTCTTGTGTTTAGCAAAACCATGAAAGAGCATCTTGATCATGTTAAGCTTGTTTTGCAAACACTTCGAAAAGAAAGTCTTTATGCCAACTTGAAGAAATGCACTTTTGGAGTTGACAAAGTGGTTTTCTTGGGTTTCGTTGTCTCTTCAAGGGTGTCCATGTTGATGAAACTAAGATCAAAGCAATTAAAACTTGGCCCCAACCCACCAATTTGCAACAAGTCTGAAGTTTCCTTGGTCTTGCAGGTTTTATCGCCGCTTTGTGAAAAACTTTAGCACTATCGCAGCTCCTTTGCATGCTTTGAGTAAGAAGAATACTCCTTTTGTTTGGGGACCTTTGCAAGCCAACGCTTTCGATGAGCTCAAGTCTTTGCTTACTCATGCTCCAATTCTTGCTTTGCCCAATTTTGACAAAACTTTTGAGGTCCATTGTGATGCAAGTGGTACCGAATTGGCGGAGTTTTAATGCAAGAAAAAGCGAGTCATTGCTTATTTTAGTGAAAAACTCTCCAGTGCTCAACTTAACTATCCCGTGTATGACAAGGAATTGTATGCTTTAGTGCGTGTCCTCCATGTTTGGGAACATTATCTTAGACCTCATGAGTTTGTCATCCATACCAATCATGAAACGCTTAAGTACTTAAAAGGTCAAACTAAATTGAACAAGCGTCATGCCAAATGGAGTGAATTTATTGAATCTTTTCCATATGTGATCAAGTACATTAAGGGCAAGGAAAATGTAGTTGCCGATGCACTTTCACGCATATGCACGCTTGTCACCCTACTTGAGTTGAATGTTATTGGCTTTGAGCACATCAAAGATTTGTATGCTAGTGATCCATCTTTTGCACCTCATTATGCTAAATGTTTGACGCATACATCTTGGGAACAATATTACCTCAGGGATGGTTATCTTATGAGAGCTAACAAACTTTCATACCCGAGTCTTCTCTTCGTTTGCTACTTTTGCAAGAGGCTCATGGAGGTGGACTCATGGGACACTTTGGACGCGACAAGACTTTCGCCATGCTCTCCAAGAACTACTTTTGGCCAAAGATGTTTCGAGACGTCTCACGCTTTACCACAAGATGCTCAACATGCCGCAAAGCTAAGTCAAAATCTCAATCTCATGGTCTTTACATGCCTCTTCCTATTCCTTATCAACCTTGGGAAGACATTAGCATGGACTTTGTACTTGGTTTGCCTAGAACTCAAAATGGAAAGGACTCCGTATTTGTTGTTGTGGACAAATTTTCCAAAATGGCACATTTCATTCCTTGCAACAAAGTAGACGATGCTTCACATAATGCAAATCTATTTTGTAGGGAAATCTTGCGCCTCCATGGAGTACCAAAGTCAATCGTCTCCGACCACGACGTCAAGTTCTTCAGTTACTTTTGGAAAACTCTTTGCGCCAAGCTCGGAATCGAGCTCTTGTTCTGATGTAGGGTGGAACCCTAATTCGTCGATCTTTTACGTTTGGAGCGGGATCCCTCGAAGAACACGATGAACACGGGGAAGAACGGAGAGTAATCACAAGGGGAAACACTCAAGAACAAGTCCAATCACACATCCACTAGACAATCAAACACACAAGGTCACAAGGTACATGAACAACAAAGGGAAAGATACAAGGTAAGGTTCATCTCCAAGAGGAGGTCTTGATGATATCCTAGATGGATCTTCCCACAAGGGGGTCTTGTATCCTAGATGGATCTTCCCACAAGGGGGTCTTGATGATATCCCGCGGGATCTTCTCCTAGATGGAGGTCTTGGCCTCCAATGGAGTAGTGGTCTCTCTCTCAAGAGATAGGTAGGAGCAAAGCTCACCTAAGAATGAGCTATCACTTTGCTTCCCCTAGAAAGGAGGTGGAGGGTCTATTTATAGTCTTAGCCACGAAGGGTGAGTGGGGAAGGATACATGGGCTTTGGGCCCGATTCTCTGTATGACGGCGAGGCCCGGATGATCCGGATGGGGTCCGGATGATCCGGCCGTCGTCCGGATGATCCGGGCGTGACCGGATGATCACTTCAGAGGACCCTTCATTGTCGTCGGACGATTTGTCCGAATGATCCGGGGGGCACCCGGATGATCCGGCCGAGCCCGGATGATCCGGACGGCGGTCCGGACGTCCGGCCTGGCTCCTGCAGCCGCTCCGTCTTCTTCTCCTTTCTTCCGTCATCTCTTCCACGCTTCCCTCGCGGATGGTGTAGTCGTTCCTTGGCGCTTGCACTCCTCCTTGACATCTGTGAAGGTCCGACAATACCTATGCATGCACACGTAAGGAGTGTCAAGTAGTACACCATCCTCGAGAGTGTCAAGTGAGCACGTGTAAAGGAGATGATTCGCCTTTGTGTATGTGAAGTGGATGTCGCACGTGTCACTTGCCAAATGGACTCTTGACATGGTGATGTCCGTAGGATGCTCCGCATCATCCCCTCCCCCTTGGGAAAGATCCGACCTCGGATCGAAATCCAAATCACCATGGGGAAGAGATGATGTCGTCGTGTAGAAGTGGACGATCACCAAGCATTCGTCGTCTTGTAGTTCCAAATGGGCACTCTCCAATGTCGCACCGTCTTGTAACTCCTTCAAAAGTAGCAAAGATAACAAGCACATGGAAAAACAAATGTGGTTGTCGTAAGAGCAAAACCAAGCATTCAAGAGGTGATTCACCCCACAAGTGTTGTCATCAAGCATAGCATATGGTTTGACAAAGAAGTGTGTCATGGCATTTGAGCATATAAATTGAGCACAATCAAGTATATCATGGGAACAAGCTAGCAAATGGGAGGTCAAGATGCAAATATATGTGATAAGTGGACAAGCATCTACCTCAAGGTCATAGCAAGCATGCATAAAGTGCTCAATGAACGGTCTATGGTAGGGATAAGAGTCATTCACAACACCAAATATAGTGAAATGTCTAAACACATGGGGCAAGTGCAAGACAATCCAAGCATAACGTGCATAGGGTGTAGTGAAGATATCGTGGCACTCAACACAATAGAAAGAGCAATTGTTCATCATGTGTGAGGCAGTCAATTCAAGCATGTGACAAGCAAAGGGACATGACATATGTGAAGAAATGATATTGGTGCAACCAACCATATGATAGTTGCAAGTAGTCCAAGAATTGGATGCAACACACAAGGCATATATATCATGATGCATGGGAATGTGATAATGGCAAGTCAAAGCAAGATCTCTAGCAAGTGCGCAATCAAGTGGTCCAAGATGACCAATAAGTCTCACGGTGCAAGCAACACAAGTAGTATTATCCACAATATCCATGCTCAAGAAAGATGTCACCTTGTAACTCCGTTCTTGATCCCCTGGCGCATGCCATCAACTCCATGCGTGTTCTTGCTCCAATGTTCATCCTTCTCCAAGCTAGGCCCTTCATTTGTAAGCAAAAGAAATGTATCCAATTTAGGCAGCATCATATTCTCATGAACATTAGAATCATTACCAAGAAACGAAAGTACCTGGTAATTTAATTGGCGTCTTGTGAGCTCTAGTAATTGGTCCCGTATATGTAACAGAGGGGCTGTGGGTGTAACAATGGTATTGATGTCCTCATCATCCTCCCTTCTTGAAATGAAGTCGTCCTCGACGGCTCATCTTCCTCACCCAAATAAGGCTTCAAATCTGCAATGTTAAAAGTGGGACTAACCCCAAAATCTGCGGGTAGCTCAAGTTTATATGCATTATCATTTATTTTCTCTAACACCTTAAAAGGACCATCAAGACGTGGCATTAGCTTTGATTTAGCAAATTAGAAATCTATCTTTACGCAAATGTAACCAAACAAGATCTCCAGTGCAAACACAACATGTTTTCTACCCTTATCTCCAGCAAGTTTATATTTAGCATTCATACGCTCAATGTTTCCTTAGTTAACTCATGCATTTTTAAAATCAATTGAGCGTTCTTTAGCCTCAAAATTAACCTTCTCCGAAGATGGAAGAGGCAATAAATCAATAGGTGCACGAGGTAGGAAACCATACACAATTTCAAAAGGGCACATCTTAGTAGTAGAATGCAATGAACGATTATAAGCAAATTAAACATGAGGCAAGCATTCTTCCCACATTTTCTTATTATTCTTCAAAACAGCCCTAAGCATAGTAGACAATGTTCTATTGACTACTTCAGTTTGTCCATCAGTTTGGGGGTGACAAGTAGTACTAAAAAGCAGTTTAGTCCCCAACTTAGCCCATAAACATCTCCAAAAGTGGCTAAGAAATTTAGTATCACGATCTGAAACAATAGTATTTGGCACACCATGCAAGCGAATAATTTCACGAAAGAACAAATCAGCAACATTAACAACATCATCGCTTTTATGACATGGTATAAAGTGTGCCATTTTCGAGAATCTATCCACGACAACAAATATGCTATCCCTCCCCTTCTTTATTCGAGGTAAACCTAAAACAAAGTCCATAGATATATCCTCCCAAGGAACACTAGGTACAGGCAAAGGCATATATAAACCATGAGGATTGAGTCGTGACTTAGCTTTTTGACATGTAGTGCAGCGAGCAACAAAACGCTCAACATCCCGTCTCATCTTTGGCCAAAAGAAATGTGTAGCAAGTATATCCTTCGTCTTCTTCACGCCAAAGTGTCCCATTAGTCCTCCTCCATGTGCCTCCTGCAACAACAAAAGACGAACGGAGCTAGCTGGAATGCATAGCCTGTTAGAACGAAACACAAATCCATCATTAACGACGAACTTGTTCCATGTTCTACCTTCTTTACAATTCTGCAATACATCGCTAAATTCAGCATCATGCACATATTGATCTTTGATGGTCTCCAAACCAAATATTTTAAAGTCAAGTTGTGAAAGCATAGTATAACGACGAGACAATGCATCAGCAATAACATTTTCTACCCTTCTTGTGTTTAATGACATAAGGGAAAGTCTCAATGAATTCAACCCATTTAGCATGTCTACGATTCAGTTTAGCTTGACTTTTAATATGTTTCAAAGATTCATGATCAGAATGTATAACAAATTCTTTGGGCCATAAATAATGTTGCCATGTCTCTAAAGACCGAACAAGAGCATATAATTCTTTATCATAAGTAGAATAGTTCAGACTAGGCCCACTCAATTTTTCCGAAAAGTATGCAACAGGTTTGCCATCTTGTAATAACACACCTCCTAATCCAATTCCACTAGCATCACATTCAAGCTCAAAAGTCTTATTAAAATCAGGAAGTTGGAGTAAAGGAGCATGTGTCAACTTATCTTTCAATATCGTGAAGGCTTCTTCCTGTGCGGTACCCCAAACAAAAGGCACATCCTTCTTTGTAAGTTCATTGAGAGGTGCAACAATTGTGCTAAAATCTCTCACAAAACGCCTATAGAAACCAGCGAGTCCAAGAAAACTCCTCACTTGTGTGACCGTTTTGGGCTGCGGCCAACTCTCAATAGCTTCAATCTTGGCTTTATCAACTTCAATTCCCTGTGGAGTAACAACATAGCCAAGAAAAGATACTCGGTCGGTGCAACAGGTGCACTTCCCAAGATTACCAAACAAACGTGCATCATGTAGAGCATTAAAAATAGCACGTAAATGTTCCAAATGTTCTTCCAAAGATTTGCTATAAATCTGATAGAGGCAAAGGTGTCCCGTCTTTCGATGAGATGGTGGATTTCGCTCTGGTGGAAGTCGACTTTGACGATCCGACTACGAACGTGCGAGGACGTCGCGCCTCAGCAATCGCTAAACCAACTCCGAGAGGTTATTGACCACGCTGGAGCACGATCAACCTGACCACGAGGGTCTGTTTCCTGCGAGCAAACGAAAAACAAGCAAGAAACTGAGATTACAATCTGGATATTGCGAATATAAGATGAAAGCTTTATTGATCAAGGTGGGGTTCTGTGGCGCTTTATGCGGTCGTTGAACACAAGCGAAATCACGCGAAGTTGCAGCTATGGCGAACTTTTAATCTAAACAAAACCCCAAAGTCTAAACGACGCCCTAAGGGCTCTATATATGGGGAAAAGGAGGAATTTCGTGGCCCTTGAGGATGGGGTCCAAACCAACCCTATCCTTGTTTCCCCACATACGGACTCTAAAAATAGCCTATACTTAAGTATTTCGAAATTACATGGGCCTGGCCCAATAATAAGGTGACGCAGCACCTAGAATAGCCTATGGACAAATATTATGAAGTGGCATCTTGTATATTTCGTCCAAGGCTTCATGCACTCCTTATGGTGGCTTCAAAGTCCTGAAATCATCACTTGTAACTCCGTTCTTGATTCCCTTAGCATGCTATCAACTCCATGCGTGTTCTTGCTCCAATGTTCATCCTTCTCCAAGCTAGGCCCTTCATTTGTAAGCAAAACAAATGTATCCAATTTAGGCAGATCATATTCTCATGAACATTAGAATTATTACCAAGAAACGAAAGTACACGGTAATTTAGTTGGCGTCTTGTGAGCTCTAGTAATTGGTCCAAGATGTATAGCAGCAGGGGCTGTGGGTGTAACAATGGCATTGATGTCCTCATCATCCTCCCCTTCTTGAAATGAAGTCGTCCTCGACGGAAGTTCATCTTCTTCACCCAAATATGGCTTCAAATCTGCAATGTTAAAAGTGGGACTAACCCCAAAATCTGCAGGTAGCTCAAGTTTATATGCATTATCATTTACTTTCTCCAACACCTTAAAGGGACCAGCAACACGTGGCATTAGCTTTGATTTGCAAAAATCAGAAATCTATCCTTACGAAATGTAACCAAACAAGATCTCCGGTGCAAACACAACATGTTTTCTACCCTTATCTCCAGCAAGTTTATATTTAGCATTCATACGCTCAATGTTTTCCTT
The DNA here is from genome assembly GCA_021437245.1 of Aegilops speltoides. Lineage (NCBI taxonomy): Eukaryota > Viridiplantae > Streptophyta > Magnoliopsida > Poales > Poaceae > Aegilops > Aegilops speltoides. Next base: position 33,410 of record JAHHZJ010002945.1, on the reverse strand, counting down.
AGTTAACTCATGCATTTTTAAAATCAATTCAGCACGTTCTTTAGCATCAAAATTAACCTTCTCCGAAGATGGAAGAGGCAACAAATCAATAGGTGCACGAGGTAGGAAACCATACACAACTTCAAAAGGGCACATCTTAGTAGTAGAATCAATGAGCGATTATAAGCAAATTCAATATGAGGCAAGCATTCCTCCCACATTTTCTTATTATTCCTTAGAACAGCCCTAAGCATAGTAGACAATGTTCTATTGACTACTTCAGTTTGTCCATCGGTTTGGGGTGACAAGTAGTACTAAAAAGCAGTTTAGTCCCCAACTTAGCCCATAAACATCTCCAAAAGTGGCTAAGAAATTTAGTATCACGATCTGAAACAATAGTATTTGGCACACCATGCAAGCGAATAATTTCACGAAAGAACAAATCAGCAACATTAACAAAGATCATCGCTTTTATGACATGGTATAAAGTGTGCCATTTTCGAGAATCTATCCACGACAACAAATATGCTATCCTTCCCCTTCTTTGTTCTAGGTAAACCTAAAACAAAGTCCATAGATATATCCTCCCAAGGAACACTAGGTACAGGCAAAGGCATATATAAACCATGAGGATTGAGTCGTGACTTAGCTTTTTGACATGTAGTGCAGCGACGATAAAACGCTCAACATCCGTCTCATCTTTGGCCAAAAGAAATGTGTAGCAAGTCGTCCTCCGTCTTCTTCACGCCAAAGTGTCCCATTAGTCCTCCTCCATGCGCCTCCTGCAACAACAAAAGACGAACGGAGCTAGCTGGAATGCATAGCTTGTTAGCACGGAACACAAATCCATCATTAACGACAAACTTGTTCCATGTTCTTCCTTCTTTACAATTCTGCAATACATCTTTAAAATCAGCATCATGCACATATTGATCTTTGATGGTCTCCAAACCAAATATTTTGAAGTCAAGTTGTGAAAGCATAGTATAGCGACGAGACAATGCATCAACAATAACATTTTCTTTACCCTTCTTGTGTTTAATGACATAAGGAAAGTCTCAATGAATTCAACCCATTTAGCATGTCTACGATTCAGTTTAGCTTGACTTTTAATATGTTTCAAAGATTCATGATCGAAATGTATAACAAATTCTTTGGGCCATAAATAATGTTGCCATGTTTCTAAAGTCCGAACAAGAGCATATAATTCTTTATCATAAGTAGAATAATTCAGACTAGGCCCACTCAATTTTTCGAAAAGTATGCAACAGGTTTGCCATCTTGTAATAACACACCTCCTAATCCAATTCCACTAGCATCACATTCAAGCTCAAAAGTCTTATTAAAATCAGGAAGTTGGAGTAAAGGAGCATGTGTCAACTTATCTTTCAACACCGTGAAGGCGTCTTCTGTCATGGTACCCCAAACAAAAGGCACATCCTTCTTTGTAAGCTCATTGAGAGGTGCAGCAATGGTGCTGAAATCTCACACAAAACGCCTATAGAATCCAGCGAGGCCAAGAAAACTCCTCACTTGTGTGACCGTTTTGGGCTGCGGCCAACTCTCAATAGCTTCAATCTTGGCTTTATCAACTTCAATTCCGTGTGGAGTAACAACATAGCCAAGAAAAGACACTCAGTCGGTGCAAAAGGTGCACTTCCCAAGGTTACCAAACAAACGTGCATCACGTAGAGCAATAAAAACAGCACGTAAATGTTCCAAATGTTCCTCCAAAGATCTGCTATAAATCAATATGTCATCAAAGTAAACCACCACAAATCGTCCAATGAAAGCACGTAAAACTTCGTTCATTAATCTCATGAAAGTACTAGGTGCATTAGTTAACCCAAAAGGCATGACTAACCACTCATATAATCCAAACTTAGTTTTAAATGTTGCTTTCCATTCATCCCCAATTTCATACGAATTTGATGGTATCCACTCATAAATCAACTTTGGAGAATATTGTAGAGCCACTCAATTCATCAAGCATATCATCTAGCCTAGGAATAAGATGACGATAACGAATAGTAATATTATTAATGCCTCTACAATCAACACACATACGCGATGTACCATCGTTTTTCGGCACTAGAATAATAGGAACAGCACAAGGACTAAGGGATTCGCGTATATAACCTTTGTCGAGAAGCTCTTGTACTTGACGCATAATCTCCTTCCTCTCCTCTGGATTGGTGCGGTATGGCGCGGTTTGGCGGTGAAGCACCGGAATTAAGTCAATCGATGCTCAATCCCGAATAGGCGGTAATCCGGTGGCACGTCTTGTGGAAAGACGTCGTGAACTCTGCAAAATGTTAGTGACAGCGAGGAGGCAAAGAGGAAGGCACGTCCTCGAATGAAAATAATGCCTCTTTGCACACAAAAGCATAGCAAACAGATTTGCTAAAATCTAGCTCATCAATATCAGATTTAGTGGCAAGTAAACATGCACTTTTCAATTTAATTTCGAAGCAACACTAGATGGTTTACTATTAGGCTTCATATGTTGCTCAAATTCTTTTGCCACAATCTGATTTTCACTCTTATTTTCTCTGTTTTGCTTTATTAGCTCTATTAATATCTTCTTTCAAAATGGACTCGAGAGTCATAGGAAGCAAAGTAATATTTTTATCCTTATGAACAAGAGTATCTTGATTGTTTCTACCATGGTGTACAAATTTTATCAAATTGCCATGGTCTACCAAGTAATAAGGAACATGCTTGCATAGGTACCACATCACAATCAACATAATCAGCATATGTAGAGATACTAAAATGCACACGAACAATCGTGTTACCTTAACCTTGCCGCTGTTGTTGAACCATTGGATGTAGTAAGGATGTGGATGTGGTCTTGTGGTGAGAGATAGCTTCTCCACCATCTCCATGCTAGCCAAGTTGTTGCAGCTCCTCCATCTATGATGGCGCTGAATAGAACGTTCCTTCACAACTCCTTTGTATGGAACAAATTATGCCTCTGATTTTGCTCAGCTTGTGTAACCTGCACACTCAAAACACGTTGAGCAACTAAACATTCATACCATCGGCATCTTGGTAGCCATGTATTGTGTCTCATGATCGAATCATCTCCACCGTGTTCCTCATGTGTAATAAGAGCCAAAGTCTCCTCATCATAGTCACTAGCGGACTCATACCCACCATCCTCGTGAGCAATCATCACACGCTGAGATTTGCATTCTCTCAAAAATGTCCTCTTCCCTTACAACGACGACAAATAATATCACTTGTGTGCCTGTTGACGCCATGGAAGAAGAAGAACTCTGTGCAGGCCCGGCAGTGTGCTCTTGGCGGATAGTGGTGGTTGTGCTGCTTTCTTGTATCACGGTTGGAGGTGGCACCAAGGAGGTGATGGTGCGGTGGAAGTAGATGATGCACGTGGTGTCCATGATGAAGGTCGACCTGCAGAGAAGTTAGTGCGGCGCCAATGCACATCGATCCTGCACTTCACGTTCAGCTTTACAAGCAAGATGGAATAAGCGAGTGATATTATTATAATCCTTATAGTCTAGAATGGTCTGAATCTCTCTATTTAATCCACCCGAAAACGTGCAAGCATAGCTTCATTCTCCTCAACAATACCACATCTAATCAAGCCAGTTTGTAATTCACGATAATATTCTTCTACAGAATTTTTCCTTGTCTTAAGCGCTGCAATTTTTGAAGTAATTCACGTTGATAATATGGTGGAACCCAACGAGTACGCATAGCAGTTTTCAAAGCAGCCCAAGTAGCTGGAGCAGGATATAATCTACAATGTTCGGACCACCAAACACATGCAAAGCTAGTGAAAGCACAAACAGCAGCGAGAACACGTCTCTCCTCGGGATATTGTAAACATGTAAATCGTTGTTCAGTTTCTAACTCCCAAGTAAGATATATATCGGGAACATATCTACCCTCAAATGGTGGAATATTCAATTTCAGTTTAGGGAGATGGTCATGATCTCTTACTGAGGGCAGCCCTAACATTGCCATTATTTGCATGTGGGCGACACGGTGGTTGTGGTGCTGGTGGTTGCACGTAGTTCGATGTTGGTCAACCTCATCCTCATAATCGCCCACATACTCATCATCCTCCTCGGTACCGGCCAGCGATGGCAGAGGCCAAAGAAGCACCAACAGCAGTGGCAGCGGCACCAGAATTTTGTCCTGGCTCAATAGGAACACGCTGAGCTCGTCCATACTGATTCGGAAGGGGCGTGAGTTGTTGTCGTTCTTGAGAGGTGCGATAGGTGCAGCCGGCGGTGGTTGTGGAAAACGCGCGAGCAATTCATCAAACTTGCTATCAAGCTTTGTTTCAAACGTCTTCTCAATGCCATCTATCTTCTCCATGGCCTCGTCAAATCTGTTTAGCACATCTTGCACCTGTCCACTCATCATTTGCTGAAATTTATCATGTAGCTGTTTGTTCGTCAGGTTCTCCCAATCAGTCTCATCGGCTTGTGATCCTACCATGGTTAGCAGCAAATAGAAACACACAAGAATATGATTCTACAGACTACTAAGAAGTTGATGAGGACATCAATACCATTGTTACACCCACAGCCCCTGCTGCTATACATACTGGACCAATTACTAGAGCTCGCGCACGCCAACTAAATTACCAGGTACTTTCGTTTCTTGGTAATGATTCTAATGTTCATGAGAATATGATGCTGCCTAAATTGGATACATTTGTTTTGCTTACAAATGAAGGGCCTAGCTTGGAGAAGGATGAACATTGGAGCAAGAACACACATGGAGTTGATGGCATGCAAGGGATCAAGAACGGAGTTACAAGTGATGATTTCAGGACTTTGAAGCCACCATAAGGAGTGCATGAAGCCTTGGACGAAATATACAAGATGCCACTTCATAATATTCGTCCATAGGCTATTCTAGGTGCTTTCGTCACCTTATTATTGGGCCAGGCCCATGTAATTTCGAAATACATTAGTATAGGCTATTTTTAGAGTCCGTATGTGTGGGGAAACAAGAGATAGGGTTAGTTTGGACCCCTCCACCAAGGGCCACGAAATTCACCCCTCTTCCTCCATATATACAGCCCTTAGGGCACCGTTTAGACTTGGGTTTTGTTTAGATCAAAAGTTCGCCATAGCTGCAACTTCGCGTGCCGTTTGTGTTCAACGACCGGACAAAGGCGTCCACAGAACCCCACCTTGATCAATAAAGCTTTCATCTTATATTCGCAATATCCAGATTGCAATCTCAGTTTCTTGCTTGTTCTTCGTTTGCTCGCAGAAATGACCCTCGTGGTCGAGTTGATCGTGCTCGGCGTGGTCAATAACCTCTCGGAGTTGGTTTAGCGATTGCTAAAGCGCGACGTCCTCGCCGCGTTCGTAGTCGGATCGTCAAAGTCGACTTCCACAAAGCGAAATCCACCATCTCATCGAAGACGGACACCCCGCCTCTATCAAGTGGTATCAGATTTCCGGTTGCTCGGTGAGATTTTACAGTTTTTCGTAGTTTAGATCGAGTCTGTCTTCATACCTATAGTCCACGAAAAAGCCAAAAAAATTAGGGTTAGTTCATCCTATCCGAACCATCGAGCCTTTGCATAATCTTTTACAGTATTTGCATTGTTGAATTTGCGGTTGCATCGTCGTGTCTAGTTGCTGGTCTTAGAGTCTAGTCTTTTAGAGTTTGAGTTACGGTCATAAGTTGTCACGCCGCCGCCGCTTTTGCCACCGCTTCAATCCGTATCCATATACCACCACCGCTTATCCGCCACCGCTTGAATCCGTATCCATATACCACCACCGCTGCCATATATCATCACCAATCCGAGTACCTTGCATATTAGATTTGTTTTCGGATCCATCTAGTTTTCCGATTCGTGTTTCCTTATCTCGAGTAGGTTTGGATTCCAGCAATCTTTTGCCGTCCGTAGAAGAGGTTGGTTTCAAAAAAAAAAGTCCGAAACCACCCTCCGTTTAGGCCCAAAATTTTCCAAAACGCACGGGATAAAAATTTTTCGGCTATCCTATTTTAGGTGTTTCTAAGCGTATTGAGCGATCGCCGTTATAGAAAGTTTTTTGACCCGTTTCAGTTTTGGGTCCGGCGGTCAAAAAAAAAAAATTTGGTCGAAAAATTTCGTGCCCATCCTGTCGATTTGACACAGGAAGAGTTTTGAGATACTACGCCATTATAGTGATTTTTCGCAAAAAAAAAAAAAAAAGCGCAAAAAAAAAAAAAGCAGCGCAAAAAAAAAAAAAAGCGAAAAAAAAAAAATTCAGAGTGTGCTTTTCCTTTGTTTACGTGCAGCGCCGTGATTTTGTTAGTGTTCTAGGCTCGCGTCTCTAGCACGGTCTAGCCTAGGACCAACCTGACAATCTCGCGTCGTTGGCGTTTATTCAACTTTGCATCTCTGATTTGATTATTGCTGACCCTTTTGCTACCATATTATAAGCCTTCCCAGCTCCACATACATCTCGTCGTGCGTTTGATTCTCCACAATAATCGCTATAGCCAAGCTTTGAGAGTTTTGACTACAACGGTTGCCGATCACCACCGCTTCTTTGGTAAGAACTGGTAAGAATTTGAGATTTGCTTCACGGTTTGTGACTCCCACCACACCACCACCACCACTTCCTAGTAGTCTGTAGGATCATATTCTTGTGTGTTTCTATTGCTGCTAACCATGGCAGGAACACAGCCGATGAGACTGATTGGGAGAACGACAAACAAACAGCTACATGATAAGTTTCACAAATGATGATTGGACAGGTGCAAGATGTGGTAAACAGATTTGACGAGGCCATGGAGAAGATAGATGGCATTGAGAAGGCGTTTGAAACAAAGCTTGATAGCAAGTTTGATGAATTGCTCGCGTTTTCCACAACCACCGCCGGCTGCACCTATCGCATCTCTGCAAGACAACAACTCGCCCCTTCCGAATCGGTATGGGCGAGCTCAGCGTGTTCCTATTGAGCGGGACAAAATTCTGGTGCCGCTGCTATCTGCTGTTGGTGCTTCTTTGGCTCCTGCTACTGCTGCTGCTGCTGGTACCGACGAGGATGATTATGTGGAAGATTACGAGGATGAGGTTGATCAACATCGAACTACGTGCAACCACCAGCACCACAACCACCAGGTCGTCCACATGCAAATAATGGCAATGTTAGGGCTCCCCTCAGTGCGATCATGACCATCTCCCTAAACTGAAATTGAATATTCCACCATTTGAGGGTAGATATGTTCACGATATATATATCTTACTTGGGAGTTAGAAACTGAACAACGATTTACATGTTTACAATATCACGAGGAGAGACGTGTTCTGCTGCTGTTTGTGCTTTCACTAGCTTTGCATGTGTTTGGTGGTCCGAACATTGTAGATTATATCCTGTTCCAGCTACTTGGGCTGCTTTGAAAACTGCTATGCGTACTCGTTGGGTTCCACCATATTATCAACGTGAATTACTTCAAAAATTGCAGCGTTTAAGACAAGGAAAAATTCTGTAGAAGAATATTATCGGGAATTACAAACCGGCTTGATTAGATGTGGTATTGTTGAGGAGAATGAAGCTATGCTTGCACGCTTTACGGGTGGATTAAATAGAGATTCAGACCATTCTAGACTATAAGGATTATAATAATATCACTCGTTTATTCCATCTTGCTTGTAAAGCTGAGCGTGAAGTGCAGGATCGACGGGCATTGGCGCCGCACTAACTTTTCTCGCAGTCGACCTTCATCATGGACACCACGTGCATCATCTACTTCCACCGCACCATCTCCTCCTTCAGTGCCACCTCCAACCGTGATACAAGAAAGCGAGCACAACCACCACTATCGCCAAGAGCACACCTGCTGGGCCTGCACTGAGCTCTTCTTCCATGGCGTCAGCAGGGCACACAAGTGATATTATTTGTCGTCGTTGTAAGGGAAGAGGACATTTTGCGAGAGAATGCAAATCTCAGCGTGTGATGATTGCTCTTGAGGATGGTGGGTATGAGTCCGCTAGTGACTATGATGAGGAGACTTTGGCTCTTATTACACATGAGGAACACGGTGGAGATGATTCGATCATGAGACACAATACATGGCTCTTGAAGATCTTTGAGAGGTATGAATGTTTAGTTGCTCAACGTGTTTTGAGTGTGCAGTTACACAAGCTGAGCAAAATCAGAGGCATAATTTGTTCCATACAAAGGGAGTTGTGAAGGAACGTTCTATTCAGCGTCATCATAGATGGAGGGAGCTGCAACAATTTGGCTAGCATGGAGATGGTGGAGAAGCTATCTCTCACCACAAGACCACATCCACATCCTTACTACATCCAATGGTTCAACAACAGCGGCAAGGTGAAGGTAACACGTCTTTGTTAGTGTGCATTTTAGTATCTCTACATATGCTGATTATGTTGATTGTGATGTGGTACCTATGCAAGCATGTTCCTTGTTACTTGGTAGACCATGGCAATTTGATAAAAATTCTGTACACCATGGTAGAAACAATCAAGATACTCTTGTTCATAAGGATAAAAATATTACTTTGCTTCCTATGACTCTGAGTCCATTTTGAAAGATGATATTAATAGAGCTAATAAAGCAAAACAGGAGAAAAATAAGAGTGAAAATCAGATTGTGGCAAAAGAATTTGAGCAACACATGAAGCCTAATAATAAACCATCTCTTGTTGCTTCGAAATTAAATTGAAAAGTGCATGTTTACTTGCCACCAAATCTGATATTGATGAGCTAGATTTTGGCAAATCTATTTGCTATGCTTTTGTGTGCAAAGAGGCATTATTTTCATTCGAGGACGTGCCTTCCTCTTTGCCCCTCGCTGTCACTAACATTTTGCAGGGAGTTCGCCGACGTCTTTCCACAAGGCGTGCCACCGGATTACCACCTATTCGAGGATTGAGCATCAAATTGACTTAATTCGGTGCATCATTACCCAACCGTGCACCATACCGTACCAATCCAGAGGAGACGAAGGAGATTATCGTCAAGTACAGGAGCTGCTCGACAAAGGTTATATACGCGAATCCCTTAGTCCTTGTGTTGTTCCTATTATTCTAGTGCGAAAAAGGATGGTACGTCACGTATGTGTGTTGATTGTAGAGGCATCAATAATATTACTATTCGTTATCGTCACCCTATTCCTAGGCTAGATGATATGCTTGATGAATTGAGTGGCTCTACAATATTCTCCAAAGTTGATTTGCGTAGTGGATACCATCAAATTCGTATGAAATTGGGAGATGAATGGAAAACAGCATTTAAAACTAAGTTTGGATTATATGAGTGGTTAGTCATGCCTTTTGGGTTAACTAATGCACCTAGTACTTTCATGAGATTAATGAGCGAAGTTTTACGTGCTTTCATTGGACGATTTGTGGTAGTTTATTTTGATGATATACTGATTTATAGCAAATCTTTGGAAGAACATTTGGAACATTTACGTGCTGTTTTTAATGCTCTCGTGATGCACGTTTGTTTGGTAACCTTGGGAAGTGCACCTTTTGCACCGACCGAGTATCTTTTCTTGGCTATGTTGTTACTCCACAGGAATTGAAGTTGATAAAGCCAAGATTGAAGCTATTGAGAGTTGGCCGCAGCCCAAAACGGTCACACAAGTGAGGAGTTTCCTTGGCCTCGCTGGTTTCTATAGGCGTTTTGTGAGAGATTTCAGCACCATTGCTGCACCTCTCAACGAGCTTACAAAGAAGGATGTGCCTTTTGTTTGGGGTACCGCTTACAGGAAGAAGCCTTCACGGTATTGAAAGCTAAGTTGACACATGCTCCTTTACTCCAACTTCCTGATTTTAATAAGACTTTTGAGCTTGAATGTGATGCTAGTGGAATTGGATTAGGAGGTGTGTTATTACAAGATGGCAAACCTGTTGCATACTTTTCTCGAAAAATTGAGTGGGCCTAGTCTGAATTATTCTACTTATGATAAAGAATTATATGCTCTTGTTCGGACTTTAGAAACATGGCAACATTATTTATGGCCCAAAGAATTTGTTATACATTCGATCATGAATCTTTGAAACATATTAAAAGTCAAGCTAAACTGAATCGTAGACATGCTAAATGGGTTGAATTCATTGAGACTTTCCCTTATGTCATTAAACACAAGAAGGGTAAAGAAAATGTTATTCTTGATGCATTGTCTCGTCGCTATACTATGCTTTCACAACTTGACTTCAAAATATTTGGTTTGGAGACCATCAAAGATCAATATGTGCATGATGCTGATTTTAAAGATGTATTGCAGAATTGTAAAGAAGGTAGAACATGGAACAAGTTCGTCATTAATGATGGATTTGTGTTCGTTCTAACAAGCTATGCATTCCAGCTAGCTCCGTTCGTCTTTTGTTGTTGCAGGAGGCGCATGGAGGAGGACTAATGGGACACTTTGGCGTGAAGAAGACGAGGATATACTAGCTACACATTTCTTTTGGCCAAAGATGAGGCGGGATGTTGAGCGTTTTGTTGCTCGCTGCACTACATGTCAAAAAGCTAAGTCACGACTCAATCCTCATGGTTTATATATGCCTTTGCTGTACCTAGTGTTCCTTGGGAAGATATATCTATGGACTTTGTTTTAGGTTTACCTAGAACAAAGAAGGGAGGATAGCATATTTGTTGTCGTGGATAGATTCTCGAAAATGGCACACTTTATACCATGTCATAAAAGCGATGATCTTGTCAATGTTGCTGATTTGTTCTTTCGTGAAATTATTAAGCTTGCATGGTGTGCCAAATACTATTGTTTCAGATCGTGATACTAAATTTCTTAGCCACTTTTGGAGATGTTTATGGGCTAAGTTGGGGACTAAACTGCTTTTAGTACTACTTGTCACCCCAAACCGATGGACAAACTGAAGTAGTCAATAGAACATTGTCTACTATGCTTAGGGCTGTTCTAAAGAATAATAAGAAAATGTGGGAGGAATGCTTGCCTCATATTGAATTTGCTTATAATCGTTCATTGCATTCTACTACTAAGATGTGCCCTTTTGAAGTTGTGTATGGTTTCCTACCTCGTGCACCAATTGATTTGTTGCCTCTTCCATCTTCGGAGAAGGTTAATTTTGATGCTAAAGAACGTGCTGAATTGATTTTAAAAATGCATGAGTTAACTAAGGAAAACATTGAGCGTATGAATGCTAAATATAAACTTGCTGGAGATAAGGGTAGAAAACATGTTGTGTTTGCACCGGAGATCTTGTTTGGTTACATTTGCGTAAGGATAGATTTCTGATTTGCGCAAATCAAAGCTAATGCCACGTCTTTGCTGGTCCCTTTAAGGTGTTGGAGAAAGTAAATGATAATGCATATAAACTTGAGCTGCTGCAGATTTTGGGGTTAGTCCCACTTTTAACATTGCAGATTTGAAGCCATATTTGGGTGAGGAAGATGAGCTGCCGTCGAGGACGACTTCATTTCAAGAAGGGAGGATGATGAGGACATCAATACCATTGTTACACCCACAGCCCTGCTGCTATACATCTTGGACCAATTACTAGAGCTCACAAGACGCCAACTAAATTACCGGTACTTTCGTTTCTTGGTAATGATTCTAATGTTCATGAGAATATGATGCTGCCTAAATTGGATACATTTGTTTTGCTTACAAATGAAGGGCCTAGCTTGGAGAAGGATGAACATTGGAGCAAGAACACACATGGAGTTGATGGCATGCATAGGGGATCAAGAACGGAGTTACAAGTGATGATTTCAGGACTTTGAAGCCACCATAAGGAGTGCATGAAGCCTTGGACGAAATATACAAGATGCCACTTCATAATATTCGTCCATAGGCTATTCTAGGTGCTGCGTCACCTTATTATTGGGCCAGGCCCATGTAATTTCGAAATACATTAGTATAGGCTATTTTAGAGTCCGTATGTGTGGGGAAACAAGAGATAGGGTTAGTTTGGACCCCTCCACCAAGGGCCACGAAATTCACCCCTCTTCCTCCATATATACAGCCCTTAGGGCACCGTTTAGACTTGGGTTTTGTTTAGATCAAAAGTTCGCCATAGCTGCAACTTCGCGTGCCGTTTGTGTTCAACGACCGCACAAAGGCGTCCACGAGAACCCCACCTTGATCAATAAAGCTTTCATCTTATATTCGCAATATCCAGATTGCAATCTCAGTTTTTGCTTGTTCTTCGTTTGCTCGCAGGAAATGCACCCTCGTGGTCGTTGATCGTGCTCGGCGTGGTCAATAACCTCTCGGAGTTGGTTTAGCGATTGCTAAGGCGCGACGTCCTCGCACGTTCGTAGTCGGATCGTCAAAGTCGACTTCCACAAAGCGAAATCCACCATCTCATCGGAAGACGGGACACCCCCGCCTCTATCAGAAGTGGTGGTGGTGTATCACAAACCCGTCAAGCAAATCTCAAATTCTTACCAGTTCTTACCCAGCAGCAGGCGGTGATCGGCAACCGTTGTAGTCAAAACTCTCAAAGCTTGGATAGAGCGATTACGGGGAGAGTCCAATGCAGCGTAGATGTATGTGGACCTGGGAAGGCTTATAATATGGTAGCAAAAAGGTCGACAATAATCAATTCAGAGATGCAAAGTTGAATAAGCGCTCAACGACTTGTCTGTTGGTCCTAGGCTAGACTGTGCTAGAGACGCGAGCCTAGAACACCAACAAAATCACGGCGCGGCACGTAAACAAGGGAGGATCACACTCTAAATTTTTTTTTCTCTTTTTTTTCTTTTTTTTTGCACTTTTTTTCCTCTTTTTTTTTGCTCCGCAACAAAATTTTTTCGAAAAAGTCTACAAATGGTCTAAAAACTGCCTAGCCAGAATTTTTTTTCTCTTTTTTTTTTGAAATTGGAACTATTTTTCTTCTGCGGATGGCTCGGAAGTTCGGGAGTCCTTCTCTGTCACGACTCGGAGTATCGCGTGATCTGGAAATCGAAAACAATGCAACAATTACTGGACTCGGACTAGGACTGGTGGGGAGATGAATCTGGTGGAACTTCGGATGGTGGCGGAGATGAATCTGTGGAACTTCGGATTGGTGGCGGAGATGAATCTGGTGGAACTTCGGATTGGTGGCGGATATATGTTGCATGTGGACTCGGATGGGCGTGATGGCGGCGGATATGTGGTGGCGATATGGATTCGGATTGGCTGTGAATATGTGGTGGTGGTATATGGCAGCGGTGATGTGACAACTCGTGAACAGAACTCGAAACTCTAAAAGACTAGACGCTAAGACCAGAACTTGACACGACGATGCAACCGCAAATTCAACAAAGCAAATCTGAGAAAAGATTATGCAAAGGCTCGATTGGTTCGGATGGGATGAACTAACCCTAATTTTTTGGCTTTTTCGTGGACTATAGGTATGAAGAACAGACTCGATCTAAACTACGAAAAAACTGTAAAATCTCACCGAGCAACCTAGAAATCTGATACCACCGATAGAGGCAAAGGTGTCCGTCTTTCGATGAGAAGATGGATATCGCTTTGGTGGAAGTCGACTTTGACGATCCGACTACTTAACGTCTTGAGGGCGTCGCGCCTTAGCAATCGCCAAACCAACTCCGAGAGGTTATTGACCACGCCGAGCACGATCAACCCGACCACGAGGGTCTGCTTTCCTCGAGCAAACGAAGAACAAGCAAGAAACTGAGATTGCAATCTGGATATTGCGAATATAAGATGAAAGCTTTATTGATCAAGGTGGGGTTACGAGGCGTCTTTGTGCGGTCGTTGAACACAAACGAAATCTGCGAAGTTGCAGCTATAGCGAACTTTAATCTAAACAAAACCCTTGAGTCTAAACGACGCCCTAAGGGCTGTATATATGGGGAAAAAGGAGGAATTTCGTGGCCCCCGAGGGTGGGGTCCAAACCAACCCTAACTCTTGTTTCCCCACACATACGGACTCTAAAAATAGCCTATACTTAAGTATTTCGAAATTACAAGGGCTGGCCCAATAATAAGGTGACGCAAAGACCTAGAATAGCCTATGGACGAATATTATGAAGTGGCATCTTGTATATTTCGTCCAGGGCTTCATGCACTCCTTATGGTGGCTTCAAAGTCCTGAAATCATCACTTGTAACTCCGTTCTTGATCCCCTTGCGCATGCCATCAACTCCATGCGTGTTCTTGCTCCAATGTTCATCCTTCTCCAAGCTAGGCCCTTCATTTGTAAGGAAAATAAATGTATCCAATTTAGGCAGCATCATATTCTCATGAACATTAGAATCATTACCAAGAAACGAAAGTACCTGGTAATTTAATTGGCGTGCGCGAGCTCTAGTAATTGGTCCCATATATGTAACAGTAGGGGCTGTGGGTGTAACAATGGTATTGATGTCCTCATCACATGGCAAAGGCATAGGAGCAAGCATAACATGCAAAGTGAACACAATAGTATGGGCATAAGGTGACGAGTGGTAAATAGCCCATAGCCGTGAGAGAGCCAAGTAGAGGAGTTGCGCGTAGTCCTTGCGCGAAGGGGACGGTGGTGAGGATAGTCCACGGGATCCCAGAGCATCGTTGCTCTCAAGAGCTCGTTTCGTCAACTCTTGGGATTGAGAGGTTGACGAGTATACGTGAGTGCCTACACAAAACAAAGACAAAGGGAAAATTGTGTGTGCGTGGTAGATGTACACATCATCCATCATGATCTTGCGTCGCGTGTGTTTGTTAGCACAAAATAGCCAATGCTCAAATAAATGAGATGCGTGATATAGAAACATGTCATCCATCATGAGAGGTTTGTTATTATGTATCGCATAATGGAGACTCAAAGGATGTAATGCATCATGAGAAATATCTAGAGCATTGTTATTCATGGAATGCATATGGTGCACGCAGTCATGGGAATCATGCGAAGTATGGAATGCATCAAGATCTCCTAATATATATGAGGAAACTATGGGGGTCTCCTCATGAGCAAGAGTAGTAACATCACGTGGAGAGTATTGACAACATCCAAAACAATGCATATTTGGGACAATGTGATCATGGCATGACATATTGGATGAATTGCGCAAATCATGTAGAGGAAGCATGGCAATATCATCACATGAAAAACAAAAGCCAATGACCATCATCTCGTCATCTATGCCATAAGTGCAAATGGGATTGATTTTAATGGGGCATGCATAGTTACTATGTTGAGATTGAAATGAAGCAATATGGGAGATCTCACTCATAGCATATGACAAGTTCAATGGATTGTCAAACATGAAGTGACCAATAGAATTTCACATTTTATCCTATGAAGCATAGCATCACAACTAGGCAACTCAACATGCTCATCATCATATTCATCATAAATAGGTAAGTCAAGGCATGAAGAAGTCTCGCTAGCATGAAGCATGGTAATAGGTGGGTCATCATCATGGGAGCAATCATTGTCAAGAGCGTCCACTAGTGGGACAAGAGAAGCACCATCACCTATGTTACCTTTGGAGCGTCGCTCATGTGTTGTAGGTGAGGTGTTGAAGATCATCTCGTTGTCATTTTCATCTTGATGGAACCATGTGGGGGGTGCATCATCGTCCATCATGGCCATCATCGTCTCCATAGGAGGTATGGACTCATCAATGGTAGGCGCGTCGTCATGTAGGAGACCTAGCACCAAAGGAGAAAACACACAAGGAGTAGAGGGTAAGTCGTTAGAAATCATAGTGGCCTCACATGCCGTGTCAACTACCTCACTCTCTAAGTGTTGTGGCTCACTCACTCCCTCAAGGATGCTCTCACTCATATGGCGGTGGAGTCACTCAAATGGCGCTCATCCTCACATAGGATGTGTGGCATGTTCTCATGTGTGGGGCTAGTGGTGGTCACACTCATCCTCTCATATGAAATGCTCTCAATGTCACGTATGGTGGAGTCACTCATGTCACTCATGTTGTGGTGGCTCTCCTCACATGGCACTTGGGTCATCTCATGATATCTTGGTGTCGGAGGGATGTAGGTGCAAATGTCTCCATGCTCAACTCCGATCGTCGCCTTGGTTGAACGGATAGTCCCATGCTCAACCCTCTTGTCACCGTCTTGGTGTGGGAGGCCCATATGATGTGGCACCTCATAGCTCGTCTCCATGACCGAAGGGAGTTTCCCATGCTCGGCCATCTTCCTTGAGGGGCTTCCGAAGATGGAAGTGTCGCCCTCACTCGTAGTTGGTCGCCTTGGACTTGATGAAGTCTATGTAGGCGTACTCATGGGAAGTAGGCGAAGATGCCGTACATCCAAAGGCGAAGATGCCTTGATAGCACTTGGCGAAGATGCCAAAGTGGTTGGTGTAGCCGTAGCGCCGTCTTGGTGGTGGTCGTCTCGCGGTCTTCTTTTGTGCTCTTGAAGCTTGGACTTGGCGTGTTGGGACTTGTGCATTTGCGCTTGTGGAGCATCTTCATAATGATGATGCTGTTGTCGTGCTTGAGCTCGTAGGCGTTCGTCGTCGTCGTGCACATGTTGCTTGGAGGTGACTTGGCCCTCATGACGATGTGGATCACGAACGTGATGATTGTCGCCATGTAGACGTGGACGAGGACGATTTGCACTTGCATCTTTTTCGCGCTCCGAAGACTTGTGGCTTGACCGTCGTCGTCTTGAGGATGATGAAGGGGAAGAAGACTTGATCAAGGTTCTAATCTCCTCCATCCTTGCACCTTGCTCCTTTTTATGTGCGGCAAGCTTCTTGTCGATGTAGTCCCTTTTCCTTTCTTCGGAGTGACGAATGTCGATGGAGATGTTCTCGATGCGCTCTCACAATCTTGATTGTGCGCCTTGTATTTGTCGTTGTAGATCGAAGATGGACGCTTTGGAGATGTAGTTGTTCACGCCGTCGTTGTTGTCGTAGACCGGAGAGGGAATGCCTTGCGTATCCATCACAAGACTCGAGGAAATATGAGTGGGAGAAAGAGAAGAACGTATACCAATGTACCTTTGACCAAAGTTGAAGATGAATCAAGTTCACTCAAATGTGGACAATGAAATAGCACTATTGGTACCAATCCTTGTCGGTTCTCACACCTACAAAAGTAAGGCTTATAGTGGATCTCGGTGAGGATAGTGGCACAAAAATTTAATGGAAAATGTTAGCAAGAGTCAATAATGTTGAAAGAGATTCACAAATTCGCAAGTGAAATGATGAGGACATCAATACCATTGTTACACCCACAGCCCCTGCTGCTATACATACTGGACCAATTACTAGAGCTCGCGCACGCCAACTAAATTACCAGGTACTTTCGTTTCTTGGTAATGATTCTAATGTTCATGAGAATATGATGCTGCCTAAATTGGATACATTTGTTTTGCTTACAAATGAAGGGCCTAGCTTGGAGAAGGATGAATATTGGAGCAAGAACAAGCATGGAGATGGTGGCATGTGCAAGGGGGACAAGAATGGAGTTACAAGTGATGATTTCAGGACTTTGAAGCCACCATAATGAGTGCATGAAGCCTTGGACGAAATATACAAGATGCCACTTTATAAATTTCGTCCAGAGGCTATTCTAGGTGCTTTGCGTCACCTTATTATTGGGCCAGGCCCATGTAATTTCGAAATACATTAGTATAGGCTATTTTTAGAGTCCGTATGTGTGGGGAAACAAGAGATAGGGTTAGTTTGGACCCCTCCACCAAGGGCCACGAAATTCACCCCTCTTCCTCCATATATACAGCCCTTAGGGCACCGTTTAGACTTTGGGTTTTGTTTAGATCAAAAGTTCGCCATAGCTGCAACTTTATGCGTTTCGTTTGTGTTCAACGACTGCACAAAGGCGTCCACAGAACCCCACCTTGATCAATAAAGCTTTCATCTTATATTCGCAATATCCAGATTGCAATCTCAGTTTCTTGCTTGTTCTTCGTTTGCTCGCAGGAAACAGACCTTCGTGGTCAGGTTGATCGTGCTCCGGCGTGGTCAATAACCTCTCGGAGTTGGTTTAGCGATTGCTAAGGCGCGACGTCCTCGCACGTTCGTAGTCGGATCGTCAAAGTCGACTTCCACCAAAGCGAAATCCACCATCTCATCGAAAGACGGGACACCTTTGCCTCTATCATGAAACAAATGGACCAATAGCAATGAAAGGTACACGGAAACACACACACGGATAGATAAATGGGGTTGTGCAACCAAGGAATGAGCACAAAATGTGGAATCCACGGAAAATGCTCGTGTTGCACAACTCAAGAGAGATGCTAGCACGATTGCTCAATAGGCGGATACGACACTTGTGCACAACCTATAAGATGCAAAATGGATATTCTTCTATCCCAAGTATGCTATGTATGTATGGTTCCCGGTGTTTCTCTCCAGCATGATATCATATGATGTAGATTTGACAATCTTATGTGCAATGGGTATGATGCTATGGCACTTGCTCACGAGCTCTTTGCTCTCTTTTTGCTTAAAATCTTTTTTTTCTATGGCCACTTATGCACAATGCACAAACCAAGATAGCTATTGTATATATGTGGGAACGATATTGTGACACAATGTATGATTTGATACCAATATGATATGGTATGTATGCAATGGAATGGTGGATCACTAATGTGCACAAGCAACGTTGCCGGCAATACTCAAATGGCTAGTCTCGATAGGTCAGTGACGCAAAATGGGCTAGGGGTTAACAATGCAATTGCAAGGGTATATACAAAGGTGTCGTCGAGGTTACCGTCCTTGGCAATGATGAGAGGCGGTGTTGTCGATGTCGACCCGTTCCTAGTTAGCCGAAACACCCTAGGAAACGAAAAAACCGCAAACTCAAAATCCAAATGCAAATGTCAAATTGTGGTAGCGGAAAAGCGGTGGTGGTTTGCACTCGGCAATGCGGAAGTGGAATGATGGGCTATACACGAGTCGGAGTTGAAGTTATCGTCCCTAAGTAGCCGAAACACCTTAGGAGACACAAGCCACAACTCGAAAAAGCTCAAACAACAATTGGGTTAAGTTTGGGTGGCGGAAGTGTATGGTGGGCACGGTTATGTGGAAGTGGTGGTGGTGGTGGTTGATGAAGAAGCAACCGTCCCTAAGTAGCCGAAACACCTTAGGAGACTCAAATCACTACTCAAGCAACCACATATGCAATGGGGAACAAAGTGGGTTAGGTTGCGGAAGTCGGTGGAGGTAATGCGGATGATATGGTGGAGGGCCTAGGCAAAGATGCCAAAATTCCGAAAAGTTGATGGTTTCAAATGGTGTTGGTGGTATTTTTGTGGTATAGGGGATGTCAATAGCTTCAAAACGAGCTAAAGAACGTCAAAATCGAAGTTCGGATGAATTAGTTATGGCCGAAACAAAAATCTGTCAGTGTCAGTTTCAGGGTTAACCGGATGATCCGGGAGGAGGTCCGGATGATCCGGGCTAGGTCCGGATGATCCGGGAGGAAATCCGGATGATCCGGGTTCGTCAGCGCCGGTTCTGTTTTCTGG
The DNA here is from genome assembly GCA_021437245.1 of Aegilops speltoides. Taxonomy (NCBI): domain Eukaryota; kingdom Viridiplantae; phylum Streptophyta; class Magnoliopsida; order Poales; family Poaceae; genus Aegilops; species Aegilops speltoides. The sequence continues at coordinate 14,022 of JAHHZJ010002945.1, read as the reverse complement.
GTGCGCGATTTATCCGGACGTCCGGGGGGGAGTCCAGCTGATCCGGGCTTGGTCCGGATGATCCGGGAGAAGGTCCGGATGATCCGGGCAAGTCAATCCGCTCGGGATTTGCTCGTGGGGACGAATTTTTTGGGCGGAAATGGATGATTTTCGGGGCAAAATTTGAGGGATTTCGTGGATGGAAGGTGGGGAAACTTGGGGGAAAGCTAGATCCACTTGAAACCAAGCAAATCCATAGATCAAAATCAACAAAACATCATCAAACCAACAAATTACAGAAAAATTTGGGGCTATTTTTGGTGGGGATTTTCGGATTTTAGGACGAAAACAACAAAATCAAGCTAGAAATCACGAGGTCGGGGCTCCAAAAATGTGATCAACGTGGCTCATGATACCATATGATGTAGGGTGGAACCCTAATTCGTCGATCTTTCACGTTTGGAGGGGATCCTACGGAGGGAACACGAAGAACACGCGGAAGCACAAGGGGAAACACGGGGAAAACGAGAGAGAATCACTCAACCAACAAGGAATCGATCACACAAGTGCTAGACCAACATACACACACGAGATCCACAAGATACATGGTCAACTAGGGTAAGGATACAAAGGAACCGTTCATCTCCAAGAGGAGGCCTTGAATCCACGAGGGGATCTTCCCGTAAAGGGGTCTTGTATCCGAGAGGATCTTCTCCGAAGAGGCCGCGGTCTCTCACGAGGAGGAGATCCGATAGATGAGCATAGCTCTATCTCTAACTTGAGCTAAATCAACGCTAACCCTCAAAGTGGGGAGGAGGAGGTCTATTTATAGTGCTAAGCCACGAAGGGGTAAGTGAGGCGAAGGGTACACGGGCCTCGGCCCAAGCCGCGCACACAGGCGGGTCCGGATGATCCGGAAGGTGGCCCGGATGATCCGGGTGTCGGGGGTCCGGATGATCCGGGCGACCGTCCGGATGATCCGGCTTCATCGGGGGAGCTTCTGTTGTCTTCGGCGCCTTTACCCGGATGATCCGGACGGCGGTCCGGACGATCCGGCTGGGCCCGGATGATCCGGACGGCGGTCCGGATGATCCGGCTGGCTTCAGCAGCCGCTCCGTCTTCTTCTTCCTTCTCCTCTTCCATGCTTGGCCTTGATCCTTGGACTCTCCATGATCATCTCGATTGTACCTGAGTATAGGCAAGGTCCATGCATGAGGTAGTAGCCGTGTCTCATATGCGGAAAGTGACGGTTCGAAGAGGAGTGAATTCACCTTGTGTTCGATGGTGCATAGTCGAGGTCTCATCTTATGTATCCTTGGGGCTTGGAGAGTAGTCGGAGCGTACATGGGGATGAACGTGGGATGCTCCGCATCACCCCTACCTAGGGAAGATCCCCTCGTGGATTCAAGACCTCCTCCGGGAGAAGAACGGCTACCTTTGTATCTTTCCTTTGTTGATTTTGGACCATGTATCACTCGTGCTTCGATGATCTAGACCTTGTGTGATTGATCTCTTGTCGGTTGAGTGTCTCTCTCGTTCTTCCCCGTGACTTCCTCTCGTTCTTCCGCGCGTTCTTCGTGTTCCCTCCGTCCCCTCCAAACGTGAAAGATCGACGAATTAGGGTTCCACCCTACATCACTCCTTCTCTGACACAAGTACACCGTCATCGAACACTCTTCGACGAGCAGCGCGTCAAGACTGTCATGCATCTCGCAACCCGCTACACGACAAGAATCTCCAAGAGCAAGTTGATGAACAAGTTCCTCGTCCTCAATCGAACCAAGTGGCGTTTGCTCAAGCTCAAGAACGACAACGTCTTCGTCGCCAACAAGAACAAGAACGAGCGCGCCTACATGAAGAGCAACAAGACGCCGAGGCTCAACGTTTTCGACAACAACAACGAGAAGCACAAGCTCTTGAGGCGGAACGTGCCCTTCAGGCATCAAAAGGAAGCCCTTCGAGAAGAAATACAAGAGAGGAACTACAATCCGCGTGCGCAACGTCAAGCCCAACAAGCTCCTCCACAAGCTCCTCAAGCTCAACCTCAACCTCAAGGTCAACAAGAGCAAGTTGATCATGGACTTCCTCCTCGCCAAGAGCAACATGAGGATGATTACCCTCCACGTCAAGAACGTCATCATCAACATCGACCTCAACACAATGAAGAACAACACTATGGCAAGCTCAAGTTCACAATGCCCAAGTTCAATGGAACCAATGATCCCGAAGAGTACCTCTCATGCGCATTGAAGGTCGACAAAATCTTTCGTTTGCACAACTATGAGGAAGAGAAGAAGATCGCTATGGCATCACTTGAGTTCCAAGACTATGTGCTCATATGGTGGGAACAAGTCCTTGAACGCCGACAAGCACGAGGTGAACCCCCAATCACCACTTGGGCTCAAATGAAGGATGTCATGAGAGCACGCTTTGTGCCCACCTACTACAACCGTGATCTCTTCAAGAAGCTACAACTACTCAAGCAAGGAACAAAGAGTGTAGAAGAATACTACAAAGAAAAGGAGATTGCCATGATTCGAGCCAATGTCACGGAGGATGATGAGCAAACAATGGCACGATTCTTGAATGGCCTCAATCATCCCATCAAGAAGATCGCCGACTTCCAACCCTACTCCAACCTCATTGAGCTAGTGCATCAAGCTACAAAGGCGGAACGTCAAGTGCTAGATGACTTCAAGTACGCCAAGTACTCTTCCAAGAAATACGGCTTCTCCAACAACCAAGCTTCAACAACTACTCCAACTTCGACATCAACCAAGCCTTCTCCAAGCAACGACGACAAGTCAAGTTACAAGAAAACTTCCTCCAGCTCAAATCGTCCTCCTCCTACTACAAGCAACTTCAAGCCGCGTACTTCATCATCTACTCCAACCGATGAGACCGTCAAGACAAGCTCCTTCAAGTGTTTCACTTGCGGCGGCCGAGGCCACAAGTCCTATGAATGTACCAACAAGCGCACCATGATACTCAACGACGATGGCACATACGACTCAATGAGTGAAGATGAAATGGAAGCTATTGAGCAAGTGGCCATGCACCGGCGCATCAATGAGGATGAAGATGATCAAGTCTTTTGTGATGAAGATACAAGCCCATCTCTTGTTGTCTCCAAGGTCTTGACACTTGAACATCAACAAGAAGAAGACCAAAGATGCCACATCTTCCATACAAAGGCCGGCATCAATGGACGATCCGTCAAGGTCATCATCGATGGAGGTAGTTGCCACAACTTGGCAAGCGAAGAACTATGCTCCAAGCTCCAATTGGTCAAGAAGAAGCATCCGCAACCCTACAAGGTTCAATGGCTAAGTGACTCCGGCACTATACGAGTTGAGCATACGGTCCAAGTATCCTTCAAAATCGGTGCATATGAGGACACTTTGGAGTGTGATGTGGTCCCAATGACCGTTTGCCACCTCCTCCTTGGTCGGCCATGGCAATTCGACCGTGGTGTCTACCACAATGGGCGTACAAACCACTATAGCTTCAAGTTGAAAGGCAAAGAATATGTCCTACGACCCATGTCTCCTAGTCAAGTGATAGCCGACAAACAAGCCACCAACAGAAGAGAGAAGAGTGAGAAAGTGAGCCACCAAAAAGTGAGTGAGAGCCACAAGCCAAATTTGAGCGCCTCTTCGCCTAGAGAGAAAAACCTCATACTATTCGCCATAAAACATGAGATGAGAGAAGTGTGTGAGAACCCATCGAGTGTGATCCACTTTGTCCTTGTGTGCAAGGATGGAGAATCAAAAACTAACACCACTCATGAGCTACCTTTGGTGTTTCAATCTCTTTTGCAGGAATTTCAAGATGTTTTCCCCGATGAGCTACCTCCGGGTCTACCTCCTCTACGAGGCATTGAGCATCGAATCGACCTCATTCCCGGAGCGCCACTTCCAAACAAAGCTTCATACCGTGTCAATCCCGAAGAAACCAAGGAGATTCAATGGCAAGTACAACAACTAATCGACAACGGTCATGTACGTGAAAGCTTAAGCCCTTGTGTCGTTCCCGTTATTCTTGTGCCTAAGCCCGATGGAAGTTTCCGCTTGTGTTCCAATTGTAGACCTATAAATGCTATCACCGTGCACTATAGGCATCCCATTCCTCGCTTAGATGATATGCTTGATGAACTTAGTGGAGCCAACTTTTTCTCAAAAATTGATCTTAAAAGTGGCTATTATCAAATCCGCATTCATGAGGGTGATGAATGGAAAACTGCTTTCAAAACAAAATTTGGCTTATATGAATGGTTGGTTATGCCTATGGGTTTGTCGGAAGCTCCCGGAACTTTTGTGCGTCTCATGCATCACGTACTTCGTCCATACATTGGAATCTTTGTTGTGGTTTACTTCGATGATATTCTTGTGTTTAGCAAAACCATGAAAGAGCATCTTGATCATGTTAAGCTTGTTTTGCAAACACTTCGAAAGGAAAGTCTTTATGCCAACTTGAAAAATGCACTTTCGGCGTTGACAAAGTGGTTTTCTTGGGTTTCGTTGTCTCTTCCAAGGGTGTCCATGTTGATGAAACTAAAATTCAAGCAATTAAAACTTGGCCCCGACCCACCAATTTGCAACAAGTGCGAAGTTTCCTTGGTCTTGCAGGTTTTTATCGTCGCTTTGTCAAAAACTTTAGCACCATTGCAGCTCCTTTGCATGCTTTGAGTAAGAAGAATACTCCTTTTGTTTGGGGAACTTTGCAATCAACCGCTTTTGATGAGCTCAAGTCTTTGCTTACTCATGCTCCAATTCTTGCTTTGCCCAATTTTGACAAAACTTTTGAGGTTCATTGTGATGCAAGTGGTACCGGAATTGGCAGAGTTTTAATGCAAGAAAAACGAGTCATTGCTTATTTTAGTGAAAAACTCTCCGGTGCTCAACTTAACTATCCCGTGTATGACAAGGAATTGTATGCTTTAGTGCGCGTGCTACATGTTTGGGAACATTATCTTAGACCTCATGAGTTTGTCATCCATACCGATCATGAAACGCTTAATTACTTTGATGAGGACATCAATACCGTTGTTACACCCATAGCCCCTGCTGCTATACATACTGGACCAATTACTAGAGCTCGCGCACGCAAACTAAATTACCAGGTACTTTCGTTTCTTGGTAATGATTCTAATGTTCATGAGAATATGATGCTGCCTAAATTGGATACATTTGTTTTGCTTACAAATGAAGGGCCTAGCTTGGAGAAGGATGAACATTGGAGCAAGAACAAGCATGGAGATGATGGCATGCGCAAGGGGGACAAGAACGGAGTTATAAGTGATGATTTCAGGACTTTGAAGCCACCATAATGAGTGCATGAAGCCTTGGACGAAATATACAAGATGCCACTTCATAAATTTCGTCCAGAGGCTATTCTAGGTGCTGCGTCACCTTATTATTAGGCCAGGCCCATGTAATTTCGAAATACATAAGTATAGGCTATTTTTAGAGTCCGTATGTGTGGGAAACAAGAGATAGGGTTAGTTTGGACCCTCCACCAAGGGCCACGAAATTCACCCCTCTTCCTCCATATATACAGCCCTTAGGGCACCGTTTAGACTTTGGGTTTTGTTTAGATTAAAAGTTCGCCATAGCTGCAACTTCACGCATTTCGCTTTGTGTTCAACGACTGCACAAAGGCGTCCAGTAACCCCACCTTGATCAATAAAGCTTTCATCTTATATTCGCAATATCTAGATTGCAATCTCAGTTTCTTGCTTGTTCTTCGCTCCGCGAAGCAATGCACTCGTGGTCGTTGATCGTGTTCGGCGGGTCAATAACCTTGTTTAGCGATTGCTAAGTATGCTGACGCCCTCGCACGCTTCGTAGTCGGATCGTCAAAGTCGACTTCCACCAAAGCGAAATCCACCATCTCATCGAAAGATGTGACACCTTTGCCTCTATCAAGTGGTATCAGATTTCCGTGTTGCTCGGTGAGATTTTACGCTTTTCGTAGTTTAGATCGAGTCTGTTCTTCATACCTATAGTCCACGAAAAATCCACAAAAAATTAGGTTAGTTCATCCTATCCAAACAGTCCGAGCCTTTGCATAATCTTTTCTCAGATTTGCATTGTTGAATTTGCGGTTGCATCGTCGTGTCTAGTTGCTGGTCTTAGAGTCTAGTCTTTTAGAGTTTCGAGTTCTGGTCATAAGTTGTCACGCCGCCGCTGCCCATTATCATCGCCTCGCCATCTACCACCACCGCTTATCCGCCACCGCTCAATCCGTATCCATATACCACCACCGCTTATCCTCCACCGCTTCGAATCCGTATCCATATACCACCACCGCTTCCATATATCACCACCGCTGCCATCGACCACCATATATCCACCACCAATCCGAGTCCCTTGCATATTAGGTTTGTTTTCGGGATCCATCTAGTTTTCCGATTCGTGTTTCCTTGTCTCAGTAGGTTTCGGATTCTAGCAATCTTTTGCCATCCGTAGAAGAGGTTGGTTTCCAAAAAAAAAATCCAAAAACGCACGGGACAAAAAAATTTCTGGCTATCCTATTTTTAGGTGTTTCTAAGCGTATTGAGCGATCGCCGTTATAGAAAGTTTTTTGACCTGCTTCAGTTTTTGGGTCCGGCAATCGAAAAAAAAATTGGTCGAAAATTTCGTGCCCATCCCGTCAGTTTGACACAGGAAGAGTTTTGAGACACTCGCCATTATAGTGATTTTCGCAAAAAAAAGATCAAAAAAAAAAAAAGCAAAAAAAAAAGAGGAGCGAAAAAAATTCCAGAGTGTGCTTTTCCCTTGTTTACGTGCAGCAGCCGTGATTTTGTTAGTGTTCTAGGCTCGCGTCTCTAGCACGGTCAGCCTAGGACCAGCACAAGATCTGCGTCGTTGAGCGCTTATTCAACTTTGCATCTCTCGAATTGATTATTGTTGACCTTTTTTGCTACCATATTATAAGCCTTCCCAGCTCCACATACATCTACGTCGTATGCGTTTGATTCTCCCCGGTGATGCGGAGCATCCCACGCTCATCCCCATGTACACTCCGACTACTCTCCAAGCCCCAAGGATACATAAGATGAGACCTCGACTATGCGCCATCGGACACAAGGTGAATTCACTCCTCTTGAACCGTCACTTTCCGATATGAGACATGGCTACTACCTCAGCGTGGACCTTGTATACGCCAGTACAACCAAGATGACAATGGAGAATCCAAGGACCAAGGCCAAGCATGGAAGAGAAGACGGAAGAAAGGAGAAGAAGAAGATGGAGCGGCTGTTGGAGACAGGCCGGACATCCGGACCGCCGTCCGGATCATCCGGACCTCCCGGATCATCCGATAACGGCGCCAAGACAACAGTAGCCCTCGACGGCCGGATCATCCGGACGGTCGCCGGATCATCCGGACCCCGACACCGGATCATCCGCCACCATCCGGATCATCCGGACCCCTTTGTGTCTAAGCGCGACTTGGGCTGAGCCCATGTACCCCTTCGCCCCCTAGTCTATAAATAGGACCCCCTCTCCTCACTTTGAGACTTAGCATTGGATTAGCTCATATTTGTGTGAGAGCCTTTGCTCATCTACTCGGTTACTTCTCCTCGGAGATCAGGACCTCCTTCGGAGAAGATCCCATTGCGGATTCAAGACCCCTACCTAGGGAAGAACATCAAGGCCTCCTCTTGGAGATGAACGGTTCCGTTGTATCCTTACCCTAGTTGACTATCTATCTTGTGGATCTCATGTGTGTATGTTGATCTAGCACTTGTGTGATCGATTCCTTGTTGGTTGAGTTATTTGCTCTCGTTTTCCCCGTGTTTCCCCTCGTGCTTCCGCGTGTTCTTCATGTTTCCCCCCGTAGGATCCCCTCCAAACGTGAAAGATCGACGAATTAGGGTTCCACCCTACATCATATGGTATCATGAGCCACGTTGATCACGTTTTTGGAGCCCCTACCCCTCTTTTTCTAGCTTGATTTTGTTGATTTCGTCCTAAATCCGAAAATCCCCACCAAAAATAGCCCCCAAATTTTTTTGTGATTTGTTGGTTTGATGATGTTTTGTTGATTTTGATCCGTGGATTTGCTTGGTTTCAAGTGGATCTAGCATCTCCCCAAGTTTCCCCACCTTCCATCCACAAAATCTCTCAAATTTGCCCCGAAAATCATCCATTTCCGCCCAAAAATTCGTCCCCGAGAGGAAATCCCGAGCAGTTTGACCTGCCCGGATCATCCGGACCATCTCCCGGATCATCCGGACACCGCCCGGATCAGCTGGACCCTCTCCCGGACGTCCGGATAACCCACGCGCCCAAATTCCCGAAACGGAGCTGACGAAGCCGGATCATCCGGAAGTACTCCCGGATCATCCGGATCTAGCTCGGATCATCCGGACCTCCTCCCGGATGTCCGGTTAACCCTGAAACTGACACTGACAGATTTTTGTTTTGGCCATAACTAATTCATCCGGAGTCCGATTTTGACGTTCTTTAGCTCGTTTTTAAGCTCTTGACATCCCCCATCCCACAAAAATACCACCAACATCATTTGACTCCATCATATTTTCTGAAATTTGGCAAGTTTGCCTAGGCCTTCCACCATATCATCCGTGATAGCCACCACCGACTTCCATAACCTAACCCATTTTGTTCCCCATAGCATTTGAGGTTCTTTGAGTAGTGACTTGAGTCTCCTAAGGTGTTTCGGCTACTTAGGGATGGTTGCTTCTTCATCAACCACCACCACCACCACTTCCACATAACCTTCCCACCATACACTTCCGACAACCCAACTTAACCCAATTGTTGTTTGAGCTTGTTCGAGTTGTGGCTTGTGTCTCCTAAGGTGTTTCGGCTACTGATGAGGACATCAATACCATTGTTACACCCATAGCCCCTGCTGTTATACATACTGGACCAATTACTAGAGCTCGCGAACGCCAACTAAATTACCAGGTTCTTTCGTTTCTTGGTAATGATTCTAATGTTCATGAGAATATGATGCTGCCTAAATTCGATACATTTGTTTTGCTTACAAATGAAGGGCCTAGCTTGGAGAAGGATGAACATTGGAGCAAGAACAAGCATGGAGATGATGTCATGCGCAAGGGGGACAAGAATGGAGTTACAAGTGATGATTTCCGGACTTTGAAGCCACCATAATGAGTGCATGAAGCCTTGGACGAAATATACAAGATGCCACTTCATAAATTTCGTCCAGAGGCTATTTTAGGTGTTGCGTCACCTTATTATTGGGCCAGGCCCATGTAATTTCGAAATACATTAGTATAGGCTATTTTTAGAGTCCGATGTGGGGAAACAAGAGATAGGGTTAGTTTCGACCCCTCCACCAAGGGCCACGAAATTCACCCCTCTTCCTCCATATATACAGCCCTTAGGGCACCGCTTAGACTTTGGGTTTTGTTTAGATTAAAGTTCGCCATTGCTGCAACTTCGCAGATTTCGCTTGTGTTCAACGACTGCACAAAGGCGTCACATAACCCCACCTTGATCAATAAAGCTTTCATCTTATATTCGCAATATCTAGATTGCAATCTCAGTTTCTTGCTTGTTCTTCGTTTGCTCGCAGGAAACAGACCCTCGTGGTCAGGTTGATCGTGCTCCGGCATGGTCAATAACCTCTCGGAGTTGGTTTAGCTATTGCTAAGGCGCGACGTCCTCGCAAGTTCGTAGTCGGATCGTCAAAGTCGACTTCCACCAAAGCGAAATCCACCATCTCATCGAAAGACGGGACACCTTTGCCTCTATCAGCTACTTAGGGACGACAACTTCAACTCCGACTCGTGTATAGCCCATCATTTCGTCCGCATTGCCTAGTGCAACACCACCACCGCTTTCCGCTACCACCATTTTGACATTTGTCATTTGAGATTTTGAGTTTGCGGTTTTTCCGTTTCCTAAGGTGTTTCGGCTACTTAGGGACGAGTCTCCATCATTTTGGTATCTACACCAAGAACACCGCCACTCATCATCGTAAAGGACGGTAACCTCGACGAGTATATACCCTTGCAATTGCATTGTTAACCCCTAGCCCATTTTGCGTCACTTACCTATCGAGACTAGCCATCTGCGTATTGCCGGCAACGTTACTTGTGCACATTAGTGATCCACCATTCCATTGCATAGATACCATATCATATTGGTATCATATCACACATTGTGTCACAATATCGTTCCCGCATATACACAATAGCTATCTTGGTTTGTGCATTGTGCATAAGTGGCCATTGAAAAAAAAGCTTTTAAGCAAAAAGAGAGCAAAGAGCTCGTGAGCAAGTGCCATAGCATCATACCCATTGCACATAAGATTGTCAAATCTACATCATATGATATCATGCTTGAGAGAAACACCGGGAACCATACATACATAGCATACTTGGGATAGAAAGAATATCCATTTTGCATCTTATAGGTTGTGCACAATTGTCGTATCCGCCTATTGAGCAATCGTGCTAGCGTCTCTCTTGAGTTGTGCAACACGAGCGTTTTGGTGGATTCCACATTTTGAGCTCATTCCTTGGTTGCACGACCCCATTTATCTATCCGTGTGTGTGTTTCCGTGTGCCATTCTTTGCTTTTGGTCCATTTGTCTCACTTGCGAATTTGTGAATCTTTTTCAACATTATTGACTCTTGCTAACATTTTGCATTAAATTTTTGTGCCACTATCCTCACCGAGCTCCACTATAAGCCTTACTTGTGTAGGTGTGAGAATCGACAAGGATTGGTACCAATAGTGCTATTTCATTGTCCACATTTGAGTGAACTTGATTCATCTTCAACTTTGGTCAAAGGTACATTGGTATACGTTCTTCTCTTTCTCCCACTCATATTTGCTCGAGTCTTGTGATGGATAGGCAAGGCATTTCCTCTCCGGTCTACGACAACAGCGACGGCGTGAACAACTACATCACCAAAAGGTCCATCTTCGAACTACAACGACAAATGCAAGGCGCACAATCAAGATTGCAAGAGCGCATCGACAAGAAGCTTGCCGCACATAAAGAGGAGCAAGATGCAAGGATGGAGGAGATTAGAGCCTTGATCAAGTCTTCTTCATCTTCACGGCGGCGCCATTCAAGCCACAAGTCTTCGGAGCGCAAACAAGATGCAAGCGCAAGTCGTCCACATCTACATGGCGATCATCATCACGTTCACGATCCACATCGTCATGAAGGCCAAGTAACCTCCAGGCAACATGTGCACGACGACGACGGACGACATCTACTACGAGCACAAGCAAGACAACGACATCATCATCATGAGGATGCAAAACAAGCGCAAATGCACAAGTCCCAACAAGACCTACTTCACGCCAAGTCCAAGCTTCAAGAGCACAAAAGAAGACCGCGAGACGACCTGATGAGGACATCAATACCATTGTTACACCCACAGCCCCTACTGTTACAATATACGGGACCAATTACTAGAGCTCGCGCACGCCAATTAAATTACCAGGTACTTTCGTTTCTTGGTAATGATTCTAATGTTCATGAGAATATGATGCTGCCTAAATTGGATACATTTGTTTTGCTTACAAATGAAGGGCCTAGCTTGGAGAAGGATGAACATTGGAGCAAGAACACGCATGGAGTTGATGGCATGCAAGGGGATCAAGAACGGAGTTACAAGTGATGATTTCAGGACTTCAAGCCACCATAAGGAGTGCATGAAGCCTTGGACGAAATATACAAGATGCCACTTCATAATATTCGTCCATAGGCTATTCTAGGTGTCGTCACCTTATTATTGGGCCAGCCCATGTAATTTCGAAATACTTAAGTATAGGCTATTTTAGAGTCCGTATGTGTGGGGAAACAAGAGTTAGGGTTGGTTTCGACCCCATCCTCAAGGGCCACGAAATTCCTCCTTTTCCCCATATATACAGCCCTTAGGGCGTCGTTTAGACTTTGGGGTTTTGTTTAGATCAAAAGTGCGCCATAGCTGCAACTTCGCAGTGCCGCTTGTGTTCAACGACTGCACAAAGGCGCCACGTAACCCCACCTTGATCAATAAAGCTTTCATCTTATATTCGCAATATCCAGATTGCAATCTCGCTTCTAGCTTGTTCTTCGTTTGCTCGCAGAAATAGACCCTCGTGGTCGTTGATCGTGCTCGCGTGGTCAATAACCTCTCGGAGTTGGTTTAGCGATTGCTATATGCGGACGCCCTCGCACGTTCGTAGTCGGATCGTCAAAGTCGACTTCCACCAAAGCGAAATCCACCATCTCATCGAAAGAAGGGACACCTTTGGCCCTATCAAGTGGTATCGATTTCCGTGTTGCTCGGTGAGATTTTACAGTTTTTAAGTAGTTTAGATCGAGTCTGTTCTTCATACCTACAGTCCATGAAAAGCCAAAAAAATTAGGGTTAGGTCATCATATCCGAACCAATCGAGCCTTCGCATAATCTTTTTCAGATTTGCGTTGTTGAATTTGCGGTTGCATCGCCGTGTCTAGTTGCTGGTCTTAGAGTCTAGTCTTTAGAGTTTCGAGTTACGGTCATAAGTTGTCACGCCGTCGCGCACCATCATCATCGCCTCGCCATCTACCACCACCGCTTATCCGCCACCGCTCAATCCGTATCCATATACCACCACCGCTGCCATATACCACCACCGCTGCCATATACCACCACCATATATCCACCACCAATCCGAGTTCCTTGCATATTAGGGTTGTTTTCGGGATCCATCTAGTTTTCCGATTCGTGTTACCTTGTCTGAGTAGGTTTTGGATTCCAGCAATCTTTTGCCGTCCGTAGAAGAGGTTGGTTTCCAAAAAAAATTCCAAAAAAAAAATTCCAAAAACGCACGGGACAAAAAATTTTCTGGCTATCCTATTTTTAGGTGTTTCTAAGCGTATTGAGACAGTCCCCGTTATAGAAAGTTTTTTCGACCCGCTTCAGCTTTTGGGTCCGGCAAAAAAAAAAAATTTGGGCGAAAAAATTTCGTGCCCATCCTGTCATTTGACTTGGGAAGAGTTTTGAGACACTCGCCATTATAGTGATTTTTCAAAAAAAAAGCAGCGCAAAAAAAAAAGAAGCGCAAAAAAAAGAGGAGCAAAAAAAAATTCCAGAGTGTGCTTTTCCCTTGTTTACGTGCAGCGCCGTGATTTTGTTAGTGTACTAGGCTCGCGTCTCTAGCACGGTCTAGCCTAGGACCAGACAAGACTGCTGTCGTGAGCGCTTATTCAAGTTTGCATCTCTCGAATTGATTATTGTTGACCTTTTTGCTACCATATTATAAGCCTTCCCAGCTCCACATACATCTACGTCGTGCGCTTGATTCTCCCCGTAATCGCTATAGCCAAGCTTTGAGAGTTTTGACTACAATGGTTGCCGATCACCGCCTTCTTTGGGTAAGAACTGGTAAGAATTTGAGATTTGCTTGACGAATTTGTGACTGCCCACCACACCACCACCACCACTTCCTAGTAGTCTGAGGATCATATTCTTGTGTGTTTCTATTGTCGCTAACCATGGCAGGATCACAAGCCGATTTAGACTGATTGGGAGAACCCGACGAACAAACAGCTACACGATAAGTTTCAAGAATGATGATTGGACAAAAAGACGTGCTAAACAGATTTGACGAGGCCATGGAGAAGATAGATGGCATTGAGAAAACATTTGAAACAAAGCTTGATAGCAAGTTTGATGAATTGCTCGCTGTTTTCCACAACCACCGCCGGCTGCACCTATCGCACCTCTGCAACGACAACAACTACGCCCCTTCCGAATCAAGTATGGACGAGCTCAGCGTGTTCCTATTGAGCCAGACAAAATTCTGGTGCCGCTGCTATCGCTGTTGGTGCTTCTTTGGCTCCTGCTATTGCTGCTGCTGGTACCGAGGAGGATGATTATGTGGGAGATTACGAGGATGAGGTTGATCAACATCGTAACTACATGCAACCACCAGCACCACAACCACCGTGTCGCCCACATGCAAATAATGGCAATGTTAGGGATCCCCGAGGTACGAGATCATGACCATCTCCCTAAACTGAAATTGAATATTCCACCATTTGAGGGTAGATATGTTC